>APFE031290761.1:835-13095 GCA_000404065.3 Pinus taeda
TCTAGCACCAAGTTTGTTTCTATGTACCTTTGGTATCGAAGCATAACAGGTGGAACCAAAAATCCTGAGATGTTTGACCGAAGGAACATGTCCATAACACAATTCATAAGGAGTCTTGTTTCTTATAGCACTAGAAGGACATCTATTCTTTATATAGCAGCACATAGAACAACATCAGCCCAAAAAATTATCTTTATATTTTTGAAAAAAAACATGGATCGTACCATATTCAAAATTGTTATGTTCATTCTTTCAGCTACACCATTCTGTTGGGGATTATAAGGCACAGTTGTTTGATGTTTAATCCCATGTTGGCGAAGATAGTGTTCAAATTCATTTGATCTATATTCTTTTCCATTATCAGTGCGAATAGACCCAATATGAGATTGTGCATCATTTTCAATCCATTTATGAAAATCCTTGAATGTTTGAAAAGCATCAGATTTGTTCTTCAATAAATAAACCCAATACATTCTGGTGTAATCATCAATAAATATCATGATATATTTATTTCCATTTGCAGAAGAAATAGGCATTAGACCACATAAATCTGAATGAATAAGTTCAAGCTTCCTATGTGCTCTTGAATGTGAGTCATGAAAAGGCTGTTTGCTATGCTTCCCTAGAATGCAAGCATCACATTGCTTAAGTTTTCTAGGAATTGTAGGCAAACCAGCAACACCATTTTCTTCAATAAGCGGAGACTGTCATAGTTTAAATGTCCAAATCTAGCATGCCATAATAAACTTGATGGAAGTGTACCTTCTTCATGATGAGAAATATATGAGAAATGTTGTGCATGAGCAGATGTTTCTTGCAGTTTGAAAAGTCTTTCTTCTTTTCCCCTCATGACAAGTGAGTGATCAGATGCTTTTCTTACCTCAAGCTTTCCATCAAACATATGAATGGAGTGACCTTGATGGCAGATGTGGACCAAGGACAACAAGTTTCTCTTGAGCTGTGGGAGATATAGAACATGATCCAGAAGAAAGTCTGAGAGACCAAGCAGTTTAAACCTGATTGTGCCAAGCCCTAATGGCTTGATTTCTGACTGATCTACAAAGTATACTACTGCATCAACATTGTCAGTGAAATCTTCAAAAATATCTTTTCTATGATTCATGTGACAGGTTGCTCCTGAATCAAACATCCAATCATTTTTCCAGGAAGCAAGTGAAGTATTAAACAAATATTCATTTACTCCAATGTTACATTGTGCCTCAACATAGTGAGAAGATTCAGGTGCTTTACCTTTGCCTATATCATTAGTTTTACCTTTCTGTTGGTTTCTTCTCTGTTCAATTTTGTCCCATGGTAGCTTGCATGTAGAGGCATCATGTGATCCATTTCTTTTGCAGCGAATACAATGTAAATATGCCTTTTCTCCTTGAGAATGTCTGCCCCCCCTGGCTTTGAAGTATCTTCCTCTTCCTCTTCGTCCACCTCTTCCTCTTGTAGAATCTTGAGCAGGATACTTTTCTTTATGAGCCAAGCATACAGACTCTTCACAAGATTCAGGGACTGTCTTCTTTCCAAAGGATTTTTCTCTTTCAGCAAACTTTTTCACAAGAGAGTCAAAGGTTATATCTTTGAGATTTCCATTTGCTTGCAAAGACTCAAGATAATTGGAGTATGTAGGATAAAGTGCCTTGAGAAAAGAAATAAGAGAGATATCCAGCTCAACCTTATTGGATTTGATATCATGCATTATAGACTTTATTTTAGATGCAAGAGCAAGAGGATCATTATTTTGCAGTTCAAGAGTGAAGAGTTTAATCATGAGTTGGACGACTTCAAGTGCAGAATGTGAGTCATAGAGTTCTTTCAACTTTTGTAAAGCTTCAAAGGTAGTTGAATATGATGAAATATGTTGACTCACCTCTTTATTTACAGATGCTGCGATTAATGCATAAGCTTTTCTATTCTTGTTTTCCCAATTGGCGAGCTCTTTGTCTGAGGTAGGCTTTTCTGGGTCACTGGCTCCTTCTCCGACACACACTCCTTTCCACAACTCATTGAAGATGAGGGTGTGTTGTATGATCTGAGACCAATCAAGATAGTTCTCCTTGCCAGTGAGAACTATTCCTACGATAGAGATGATTGAATGCATTTTGTAAAAAAAGCTTCTGCTGATAGAAAAGAAAATACTTCTACTAATATACAGTGAAATTGTGCTCAAAAGAGAAAAAAGAGGAGATTACTCCTTTTCACCAGGTCAAAATTTCATCCTTTTTGGCACAGGAAAGCTAATTGAAGGTCGAGAACTCTCCTTAGCGTGAGTGAATACTTGCCATTGTACTATGCAAAGATACTCTCCTCAGCGTGAGTGAATAATTGCCTTTGTACTACACAGAGATATAGAACCTTGTGTGCATCACTCTACGAATATGAAATTGGACAAGCTGACTGTAGCACAATGAAATCCACGATGTGAACCCTACGCTGGTACATTGAATAAAGGGGCTGAATCTAAGTTTAATTTGGTTTCAATATCTCACTCCAAATTTTGGTTTAGGTGTATAACGATAATGGAAAGAGAGCAAAATGACATGGCGGGTTGGGCAGCCAATTATATTTCAGACACAGGAAATACAGTGATAAAAATGGCTTCCAGGTCAGAAGCAATTCTTAAGAACCTATTTCAAAAAGTAAAGGGGAAAGAGAGGGCTTTATGGGGGTCACCACATTCAATTCGACAACCAAATCAGTGAAGATGGTGGCAACAAGACAAGTTGAACGTGGAAGCCTAATGTACAGGAGAAGCGACTGTTTAGCTTGATTCTTGACAGATTTATTCGAATTAAAGTTACAACACATACACTTCAGTGCATTGATAAAGTTGGGTGCATTGATGACCACCTATAGGTGTAGTGTTTCCTTACCCACTTCCACCTCTCAGTTTTCCAACAGAGGAGCATTGAATCTCTTGGTATCTACACATTGAAACTCCTAGTCAGTTTCTCTGTGCATTGAGCTTTGAAGATCATTGTGTTTATACCTTTCATTCTGGTGATGATTGTTCAGAATTTCAACAATGTCAAATGCCATATTAGAGCTGAATATGTAGAGCCAATAAACCAAATGGGTCACAGTGCTAAGCAATAACTCTACAAAGCACAGACCTAGTGATGTTACCGCCCATAACCGCATATTCAGAAACTAGAGAAATTCCTTCGAGGTGCTCAAACCCAAGACATGCTACTCATTCTTGGACATGAGAACTGATCTAGATCTAGTGAAGATTTATTTGGGTATAGACAAATTTCGTTTGGGTGCCAAGAAATGCAATCGAAAGTTGGATTGCTGCCCAACTGCATTCATTGTTGTCACGACAAAGAGGAGTAATATATCGGGTGTGAGGATCAATCCAATGGCCCGAGTAACCTCCCTTTGTATATTCCGATTTTGAACATGTGTTCGAGTCGAGGAAAGTGTATTTTTGGCTTGAACATGATTTTCTATTTGTCCAATGATTCCATTATGTGACTGCATTTGAGATTTCCCAAAAATATTTTCTCATTCACTGTGTCATAATAACAAAATAAAATATTTACTCTTATCCGACTGTGTCTAGTAAATAATTTGGGGACCATTTCGGATACAAAAGGAGGAGAAGTAAATGTGACTTTTGCATTCAGAGAATATGAAAAAAAATTGGACTAAAGGAAGATGATTCAGTACTAATTCTTGTTGGTATGATGCTGCTGGAACATTGTTGGAACCCTGAAATATACCTTTGTTGTATGCTCTGTAAAGTTCTGTGTCCACCGCTATACAATTTTTTATATATTTATGGTATATTTAGGCTTCCCTATATGTATACACAGTCACTCACCATAAATTTGAATTTTTTGTCCCGTCATTTCAGAATTATTTTTTAAGAATAAAAGTTTTGTAGCAGAATTGTTTTTTACAGTATGCATTCAATCATATCCATCATGGGAATATTTCTCATTGGAAAAAGAGAACTATCCTAAGTGGTCTCAGATTATAAAACTCAGGCTTATTTTCAATGGGTTGTGGAAAGGAGTGTGTGTTGGAGATGGAGACAAAGAGCCAAAAGAGCCTACATCAGACAAAGAGGTCGTCATTTGGGAAAACAAGAACAACAAAGCTTATGCATTAATCACAACATTTGTAAATGAAGAGGCGAGTCACCATATTTCACCATTCTTAGCTACTTTTCAAGCCTTACAAAAGCTGAAATAACTCTATCTCTCACATTTTGCACTTGAAGTTGTTCAACTCATGATTAAACTCTTCACTCTTGAACTGAAAAATAATGATCCTCTTGCTCTTGCTTCTGAAGTAAAGTCTATAATGCATGATATCAAATCCACTAATGTTGAATTGGATATTCCTCTTATCGCTTTTTTGAAGGCACTTTATCCTACTTACTCCAATTATCTTGAGTCATTGGAAGCAAATGTAAATCTCAAAGATATCACCTTCGACTCTCTTGTGAAAAAGTTTGCTGAAAGAGAGAGAGATTTTGGAAAGAAGACAACCCCTGGATCTTCTAAAGAGGATGTGTGCCTTGCTCATAAAAAAAAGCATCCTGCTCAAGATTCCTCAAGAGGAAGAGGTGGTGAAAGAGGAAGAGGAAGATATTTCAGAGGCAAGGGGGCGGACATTGTGAAGGAGAAAAGGAATATTTGTAGCTGCAAAAGAAATGGATCACATGATGCGTCTACATGCAAGTTACCATGGGAAAAAATTTAGCAGCAAAGAAACCAACAAAAAGGTAAAACTGACGATACAAGCAAAGCTAAAGCACTTGAATCTACTCACTATGTTGTGGCACAATGTAATATTGGAGTAAATGAAGATTTATTTAATGCTTCACTTGATTCTTGGAAAAATGATTGGTTTTTTGATTCAGGAGAAACCTACCACATGACTCATAGAAAATATTTTTTTGAATAATTTACTGACAATTTTGATGGAGAAGTATACTTTACAGACCAATCAAAAATGAAGCCATTAGGGCTTGGCACAATCAGGCTTAAACTGCCTGGTCTTCCATACTTTCTTCTGCGTCATGTTCTATATCTCCCATAGCTCAAGAGAAACTTGTTGCCATTGGTCCACATCCACCAGCAAGGTCACTCCATTCATATGTTTGATGGCAAGCTTGAGGTAAGAAAAGCATCTGATAACTCACTTGTAATGAGGGGAATAGAAGAATAAAGGCTTCTCAAGCTGCAAGGTACCTTTGCTAGTGCACAACATTTCTCATACAATTCTCATCATGAAGAGGGTACACTTCCATCAAGTTTATTATGGCATGCTAGATTTGGACATTTGAACTATGACAACCTTTGCTTGTTGAAGAAAAATGGTGTTGCTGGTTTGCTTACAATTCCTAGGAAATTTAAGCAATGTGATGCTTGTATTATAAGAAAGAATAGCAAATAGTCTTTTCATGATTCAAATTCAAGAGCACATAGAAAAATTCAACACATTCATTCATATTTTAGTGGTCCAATGCCTATTCCTTCTGCAAATGGAAATAAATATATGATGACATTTATTGATGGCTACAACAGAACATGTAGGGTTTACTGATTGAAGAACAAATCTGATGCTTTTCAAACATTCAAGAACTTTCATAAATGGATTGAAAATGATGCACAATATCATATTGGGTCTATTCGCATTGATAATGGAAAAGAATACACATCAAATCAATTTGAAAACTATCTTTGTCAACATGGGATCAAACATAAAACAATTGTACCTTATAATCCCCAACAGAATGGTGTAGCTAAAAGAATGAATAAGACAATCTTCAATATGGTATGATACATTCTCTTCTTCGGAAATGTAAATATAATGTTTTGGGTTGATGTTGTTCTATGTGCTGCATATATAAATAATAGATGTCCATCTAATGCTATTAGATACAAAACCCCACATGAAATGTGGTATGGACATGTTCCTTCACTAAAGCATCTCAGGGTCTTTGGTTCCACCTATTATGCCTTGATACAAAAGGTACATAGAAACAAACTTGGTGCTAGAAGTCATAAATGTATCTTCCTGGGGTATTCAAACACCTCCAAAGCATATCATCTCTATGATGAAGTAAATAAAATGTTTGTTGTATCTAGAGATGTAATTTTTCTTGAATCATCCAAAACTGACAATGTTGTTGAACGACAACTTGACCACTTGGATAGATTCACAAAAGCAAAATCATTTCAAGAGTTTGATAATCAGATTACACATCTTGAAGGGGGAATTCCTATACTAGATCAACATGTGGAATCTTCTTCTGAAGAACACTCTCCCCTGCATGAAACTCCAACAACGGATGATGCTTTAAGTGAGTGACAGAATTGGGAGACTCAACCTTGGTTCAGTCCCAACTCAATCAGTGGAGTAGTTTGGACCATCTAAGAAAGGTCCCCCCAAAGTGGCTAACAAAGACACTTGAAAGTGTTCATCGTGATAAGGTTGGAAAGACAGGAACTAGAAATTCAAACTGGCAAAATAGAGGTGATGTAGATGACTCTAATTCACCTGTTGATATGGATGTTTCTTATGATTGTGAATTGAACTTGTCTATAGATTTTGAACCAAGTTCCTTCAAAGAAGTTGCTTCTGATGATTAATGGAAAGAGGCGATGCAAAAGGAGTATGATTCCCTCATAAAGAATGGCACTTGGAAGCTGATTGATCCTCCATTAGGAACCAAACCAATTGGCTGCAAGTAGGTCTACAAGAACAAGTATAAAGTTGATGACTCACTTGAAAAGCACAAAGCTAGGCATGTGGTAAAAGGTTTTGCACAGAAGGAAAGGGTCAATTATGAGGAGACTCTTTCCCCCACAACAAAATGGGCTACAATTCAGAAACTCTTTGCCCTGACAACTCAGAATGGTTGGAAGGTCCATCAAATGGATGTAAAAACTACCTTCTTGAATGGAAATATAAAAGAGAACATTTTTATGTCCCAGCCTAAAGGATTTGCTGTGAAAGAACATGAACATAAAGTATGCAAACTTGTGAAGTCCTTGTATGGCCTCAAACAAGCACCGCAAGCCTGGTATGAAAAACTAACTGAGCATCTTCTGAAACTCAATTTCAAACATTATGGTCTTGAGGATGGAACTTTATTTGTCAAGAAATTTTGCAAAACAGTTGTATATCTTGTGGTATATGTAGATGATATTTTAATGACAGGGAACACTGAAAGCTACATTACATCCATAAAGAAGGAATTGGGGAAAAGTTTTGAAATGACTGATTTGGGCTATGTTTAGTACTATCTTGGTATTGAAGTAACCCAACATCCGAAGTCCATATTTTTTTCTCAAAATAAATACATTGGAGATCTGTTGAATAGGTTTGGCATGACAGAATGCAATCCTCTTACTACTACAATGAAAAAAAACTTAATGCTCACATCTATTGAAGGAAAATAATTTGAGGATGCAACAAAGTATAGACAGCTTGTAGGAAGTCTCAACTACATAACTACTACCAGACCAGACATTTCATTTGCTGTCGGAATCCTATCCAGGTTTATGCAAAAGCCTTGTGAAGGACATTGGTCTGCTACAAAAGGAGTTCTAAGGTACTTGAAAGGAACTCAAGACATTGGAATAAAGTATACACAGGTGGATGCCTTCATCTTGATTAGATACTTTGATTCAGACTTCGATGGAGACAAAGAAACTGGGGTAGGTACTTTAGGATATGCTATGAGTCTTGGATCAGGAGCTGTCTCCTGGAGATCACGAAAAAAATCAATTCTAGTAGATTCCAAAATAGAAGCAGAATACGTGGCAGCAGCTGAAGCAACAAAAGAAATTGTGTGGCTCAGGAAAATTCTTGAAGATTTGCAGGTAAAACAAGTACAATCAACTGCACTCATGATTGACAATACCTCTACAGTAAATGCCAAGAACCCAAAGTTCCATGATCGAACGAAGCACATCAATACTAAATATCATTTGATTTGGCATCATGTTGAGGCCAAAACATTCCATATCCATCATTGTTCCACTAATGACCAAATTGTAGACATCTTCACCAAAGTACTTGGAAGAGAAAAACTTGAACAATTCAGAATGATGCCTGGACTCACCAACATCCCTTCATATTAAGGGGGGAATTTTGACACCTAATCATTAGGATTGGGTGAACATAATGTAAATCAATAAATAAGTAATTTGAACAGTCATCGAGAGATCAAGTGAATAGTCTCTCCCTCATGTATATAATGAAGACCAACCTGAAGGAAAAAAAATATACGAATCAATTTTACCTTGAGGAGTTACTGCCTGGCCTAACAACCCTTGAGTTCAATGGAGAAAATACATATAATATAGTAATAGTTATGCTCCACTGCATAAAATCTGATGATTTGAATACTCCTTTAGAAGGCTAGCGAGCTGAAGAAAAAAACCCTTTGAAACATTGGGAGCTAATCCCCTTCCTTTTCCCTCTCTCTCTTTCTTTATCACGATCCCTATCCCTCTCACTTCCCTGGCCCCTCTCAATGTCTTCATCCCTATCGTTTTCATGATTGTCATGCTATCTATTGTCATTCCTCCCTCTCCCTCTTCCAACATCATAATCATGATGCCTATCTCTATTAGCATCTCGTTCATGATGAGAAGAAACAATATCTAGATCTCGTTATGGATCCCCATAAAAGCCCTTCTACATTTCATCTCTTTCCATGTCTTTACTTAATCTGTGTGAGGGACTATTACTATGGTTCCCATCAGAAAGTAACATAAGTCAGCCACAAAGATATTAATCATGTAGATACTAGTTGCATAAATGTGACTTAAAATGAGATACAATTTGCAAGCACGAGAGACTTCATATGAAACCCACTTCAAGAAAATAAAATATAATAGATATACAATTTCATGCATTAACTGCCATGTGAGATGAATGCCTATAGTATCCAGAATCTAATCTACATCTTTATTAATCATAAGGTCTCTTAACCCGTATTAAGATTCTAATCTATTTATGTGGGAAGAGAATTTTCTTTCAATTTCTTTGGCATTCTTAGTGCCACGTTCTTCAAGAGGCTCATGATACTACATGAATATTACCTCCAATTGATGTAGATTTTTCTTGATATTACACATTTACAGTATCAAACTAGATGGTATATATATAAAGGAACAAAATAAATTAGCATCCTAGAGTAGAAGCATTTTTTCCCATTGGGACCTCTTGTTTGTCTTCCTTCGCAGAACCCCAAAATATGTCATCACTACCGAAATAAGAGTAATTCAAACCAAGTATCTTAATATCTACATTCTCCTCTATATCAGTTCCACCATCCTCACGAGTCCACTATGAAGCCTATAATACTATATGTATTTTCATAGAATTTCTTGTTAAATCTTTTAAATCTGGATGTGGGATTGATGACTTTGAGGTCCCCATGACACCAATAGTTTTTGTTAGCGTTCCACTGCAAGAGGCATCCATTTATTCATGTTCCTCAACCCGCAACCATAAAGACGATTCTTCCTAAACATTGGGCCTAGATCTAGACATATAGTCCTTATCATCATCAAGTATGGATTTTCTTTCTTCACCTATGTTCCCAATTTTAAATAAGCATTAACTTTTATTGCATGCATCCCTCTGATTTCAAATTTATAACCATACCTGACATCCTTGTCTTGATCTTGGTTCATATGCTTCTCAGCTTCTTCTAATGTAAGAAATTAGGAAAACATTACCTCCTTACCACCATAAATAGATAAAACATCTTCCCTAGACCATCTTTCAAGCTCAACAAGAGGAATAATAAACAATTCTCATGTTTCTGCTCCCTCTCCAATCACTAGAGCAACATCTTGATTTGCACCAAATTTGTCTATTATGTCTGTAAGATTGGATTTAGAACTATCAAGGTTCTTTAATGCTGGGGCATCTCCATATATCGAATGAGTAGTAGGGACACCTGAATTTCAAGACCAGAGAAAGGTATCTCTCATTCAATTCACATAAGCAAATGAAAAGAGAAACCAATCTGACCAAACCTAGAGAGCTTTCATCACTCTCTCCCTCAAATATTTTGTAGTGATTCGACTAGTGATGTTTTGTTACAGGTCATTAAATCTTTCCATAATATCAAGCAATGCTGCTTCAAACTTTGTCGTATATGCTGAAGAATTTTTCATAGGAGCACTGCTATTGTGAAGAAAATTAAGAACTAACATGAGCCTTGCAAATTTTGTTGGAATACGTATCTCCTTTAGAGTCAAATACTCTATAAGTACCTCAACTACCTAACCAGCTGCGTCGAAACTATCTAGAGAAAATGTCATTGCATCGTTTATCTAATTTCTCTCCAAGGTTAAAGCATGAAGCATGCCCTCAAATTTACCATTTTGGCGCTTTGTTAAGGCATGTTCTTGATCCATTAGCCTAGTCCTTCTAGCAGCATAAGTTGTAGTTGAGGATTTCTCATGTTCATTTACGTGTTCAGATTTAATCACTTGAGTGGGGGAACTTATATGTATTCTGAATTGATAAACAATATTTTTTTGGAAATATGTCTACAAGAGTTATTGCATGTAGTGAAAGATGCATATTTTTTTCAAAAGCGTGAAAAAAATCATGTTACAAATATTCGAGGGAGGGATTTCCTTAAAACCTCTAATTTTAGTGTACCTTTAGGATGGGTTGGTTCCTATGGAACCATAAAGAACCTAAATATTGACTTTATGCAGACCAACAAAAATAAATGTATACCAAATGAGGGCAATAAAAGCTACAGGTATAATGTTGAGTTTTGGATTTGAAAATCCCCTGGACTATATAAATTTTCAAGTAATTTCTAGAAAGGACAAATTGTAGTCTTTTAGTTGTAGACCCAAGATATTCTTGGTTGTTTTCATAAAATTAGAAAACGTGGAGAATTTGAATCTCAGTGCAAGTTAAATTAATTTGATCTTCATACATGCCTTTTTTCATCATTACTATCCTCGACATGTTCTATTATTTCGAGTGAGATTTCCTGAATTGGCAGCCTTGTTTTCCCACATTTATGTTTTTATAGTCCACACAACTAGAATACTGCTACATTTGGCCTCCTTTACTTGTCTAGGCTACATGTTTTATAAATGGTACAAAACACTAATGAATGTTATTTTTCCATAATTTCTTCTCATTTTTGGATGTATTATGTCGAAATTTTATGCATGCCAATTATGTGGCAGGAAAAAATGTTCCATAATCCTTTTTTATGATCTCTTGTTTCTAAGTTAGCATGCTTCTATTATACTAGTTCATTACACCTATGTCATCTAAATATCGAGTTGAGTGGGTTTCACATTTGATATCCATTATAGTCAACAATTAAATATATATTTTTGCCATATACGTTGGATGATGTGATGACACACTTTGATTTCCACTAATGCTTTCTTTTTCATTTACTACTAGAAGTGCACAAATACAAGCTAACTTTTCTTTTTTTCTTCGATAAGAAAATGATGACAGCTTTGTATTTTGTAGTGAGAAGGATAACTATGTATTGGAGCTAGACCTTTAGCCCTTCAATTCATCCTTTCCTTACCCAACATGACAATCTCCTATTGGTAACATAGTTCAACTTTTGAACCGACATTTTTCTTCAATACTATTTCATGATAAAGAAAGAACGCAACCATTATCGGATTTCCTTCGAGCACACAAATACCACTTCTATGTCATTTTTCTTTCCTTGGTTAATATATTTCATAATTGTGTTTGATAGTTTATTCATTATTATTCTATGCACAATAAATATCTATAAAATATTAGAGAAGGATGACTTGGCTGTTTTAGAGATATATAATATGAATTAATTAAAAAGTCACGGGGCTATTTCAGTTCTCATCTTTCTATTTTACTTCTTTAGAGATAAATATATATTCAAATAGCAACTCAACTCAACTCAATATAAAATAGAGAATCCTAATTATGAAGATGTTTCTCTCTCCATACCTTGCAATGGCATTAAGTTTTTGAATTATACTTGAATTTTAGTCATAATAACTTGGATTTATATATTTATTTTAGCACCAAATTGATGTCATGGTAAACATACGAATATTTGATTAAATATGACCTAAAGATGATTCAAAGAATATAACCTTTAGTCTAATCATGTGGCAGAGTAGTTTCTAAGGTGTGAAGCTTTATTAGAGGCACTGTTTGTTTGTTTTTTTTTGTTAGAAAAGGGTTTTCTCTTGCTTTTATGTGACTTTCAATTTATCATATGTAGCATG
>APFE031290763.1:13202-25153 GCA_000404065.3 Pinus taeda
GATTTATAATGTTGATCTATGATTGTGTTTTGAGCTAACCGAATATGATATGTTTATATATGATGTTTTAGTCAAAGATTTAGTTTGACTTGTTGTGACAGGAAGCGAACAAAATTGCAATTATACCTTATTGATGAACTACCAATGAGGTAAGATTTGAGGATATTTCAAATTATTTTGAATCTAATGGAAATTATGTGCTTGGAAAAGGAATGCATGAACATGCCCTGTTGGGTGGTTGAAAGAGACTGCAAGAATTATCAGCAACAACAAAAGAAATTAGAACATGCAGCATCATAGTTGTAGAGTACATCTAGAGCAGGGCCATTGTGGGACACTGGTACCCAATAGTGTCCATTGATTTCCATGAGCATATCGGTATGATAGTTTTGAGGCATGTATATGCCTTGGTTTTGTATCTTCTGATGCGAGGAAGCCTTGATAATGGATGGATTGCTCGAGATAGGGGATTTTGGGGAACTTGGAAGGTGAGTGACTGCACAGAAGGGGGTGACTGGATTTCCCGAGGGACTATGTAGTAGAGAAGGAAAGGTCGCGGATATATTGGTTTTGGTGATTATAACTTCCAAATGGAATAAGATACACATTGGGAGTTCTCCTTGGAACAATGAGCTGGTAATTATTCACTGAAGAGACAAGTGGCACAGGATTA
Organism: Pinus taeda; assembly: GCA_000404065.3. NCBI lineage: Eukaryota > Viridiplantae > Streptophyta > Pinopsida > Pinales > Pinaceae > Pinus > Pinus taeda. Next base: position 13,876 of record APFE031290763.1, read on the forward strand.
TAACGCTGGACATTGGATGCAGCTCTAACTATGGTAGTGGAATCTAGTCTTTGTGGGAAGGAGGTGAATCCTAGTATTACTTTGAGGGTGGAGGTGTGATCCTCTAGGTTCCCTTGTTGATTAATATGGGAATTGTATCATTTTAATTTGCTACTTTAGAAAATGTGCATATGTGTATATGTGATTATTGTAAATACTGTAATAAGTTGTGTTATAAAGCTCCAGTAAGTGGTGTGGTTGTAATCTTGTCATGTTGTCATGATGTCTTTCTTTTGAGCAGGTCTTTCATTATAAATGCTGCAACGAGCTAAGTTATAAAGCTCCATGGGAAGAATATTTTCTTTTCAATGGTCTTCTTGAGGTCTTGATGTGGTTTAACACCGAGGATGGTGTTCCCCAAGGGGGAGGGTTCTGTAACAACCCTGGTGGAAAATTCATGTAATAATGTAAATAAAGGAAATATAAGACCATGAGTATGGGAAACATATTCCAAGCTAAATGTTGGGCAAAGATATCCTATTTGGCATCACTAGATGTGTGTTCTTAGCTAAGGAAATTGGCAAAGGCTAAGGCAAAGGCATTAAAAGGAAAAAAGGAATTTTTGGCACATTTATTTATGAAAATAAAGGAAATTAGGAGAAAAGTTAGGTGAAATCTCAAAGGTTTCATGTGAGGAGGAAATTGAAGGAAAATGATGGAAAATGAAGAAAATAGAGTCCTCATTCATAAAAATGCTTCCGAGGATCAGTTGGCAAGCTCTTAGGCAGTGTAAATCTCTTGGTCAGCTCAAGTTTGGATCTCTCTTATTATTCTCTCTCTCTCTCTCACTCTTGGTCACTTAGATTTTTCTTGGAGCATTCTATCTTTGGAGCAAGGAAGGAAAAGCAAGTAAAGGAAAGGGAAAGCAAGAAAGGATTAAGGAAGGAAGGCAGGATCAAACAGCTTCAACATCAATACTTGTAGGTAACCTTTTGCATGTGTGATTTCCTAGCTGGTTTGGAAATGCATGGCTTTGCATGTTGGTGTATGGTTCTCTTGATGTCGGTGGCATGGTTTTTCCGGGTTATGATAGTGGTTTTCAGCATAGCCTTTCCTTTTTCCAGATGCCATGGTATGTTGGGATGTTTATTTCTATTTTTGAGCTTTGGTTTGCTAGATGATTTCAGAATCCAGGGTGGAGATGGCCTCAAGTTCCATTCCCAAAGGCCTAGGAATCCCTTAACCGGTTTTGGTGGGATACACGATAAAGCCTGAGGGAGATGTCTTGGTTTAGGGCTTATTGATCCGAGTTTGGATTGTGGAAAAGCTTGAGAGACAAGGAGACAGAAAATTCCTCAAGGATAGTGATGGATTTCCGTTGGCATTCCAAGTTTTGTTCGGTTGTGATCAAAGCACCGATTTTAGTGTGATCATGGTTTGATAAGGGTGGAGGTGGTTTAACCTCTAGATTCCCTTGGTTGTTCTTTAATTCGTTTTTATATGAGTTCCCACATTCATGCTTGGAATATGGCATAGGGGTGACTATCTGAAAGAGAGATTTGGTTCAGCCATGTCTGTGGTCGGGTGGTACGTGGAAGTCCCGAACCTGGTTGGATTTGCCTATGATTAATAAAAGCTAAGTTCTCTTAATTTTGCACTGATTTATATGTGGATTTAATGGTTGTCTTATCCCTTATATTTACATGGTTTTATGATGGTTATAAGCATGGCTAAATGAATGGTTCATGTCATGGTTATTTCATGTATTTACTTGTAACTGTTAAATGGATGGATGCAAGACCTAATTGATGATGTAGTAGTTCAATGGAGAAGGAGGTGATCCTTCTGGTTATGTTTCACATTTTGTTTCAATCATTTATGCTATGTCTTCTATCCTAGACCTGTAGGTTACATTGATGCCAAGTGTTTCACAGAATGTCAGTCCTAGTTTGGGATGCTTAGGCCTAGTCCTAAGGTTGATTTTGATTTATAAACATTGTTGCCATGTCCTTAATAATTTCTGAAGGTTATAACAAGTTTTGGGCAGAGGGAGAGATTTTGGGCTAGAAAAGTTCTTAAATCCTAGGGTTGCTTGCACATAATTGGCAATTTTGGTCCATAGTTGTTGGCACAAAGGCCTATGAGAGTGAATTTAGGTTACTAGTCTCTCCCTTACCCATAGCATGAGTGTGACTATGGCACAACAAATCCATAATAGCAGTGGGACCTAGGCACAGGATGTTTGAGTGGCTAACTTGTCTCCTGAGGGTTCTGTTGATGATGTTGGATGACTGTGTATGATGTTCTGTCAATTCCATTTCCTTAAGGTCACCAAGGAGATTGAACCCCTTCGAGTAACTTTTCTCATCACATGTTTTCCCGGCTGGTTGGATGATTGGGTGGACCTGGGAGGAGGGGGTGTTACACCCACCCAATTAGCTTTCATGATTCAAGTAATCATTTAGAGTAAGACCATCCATCACACCATTGTGGATGAAGGAGCCTCAACTTGTACCATGTCACTTTCTTGCTGGAAGGCCATTGGTTCTCCTCAATTAAATCAGTCACCGACTACACTTAAGGCCTTTGATTGAAGAAGCTTCAAGCCTTATGGAACTTTTAATTCCTTACAAGTTGAATTAGGTGGAAATATGGTGTCACTAGAAGTCGAAGTTATTGACAGACCATTCGATTATAAAATTCTACTGGTTCGTATGTGGGTTTATGCTATGGCTACTGTTGTTTCAGCATATTTCAAAATGATAGCTTTCCTTCATAAGGTGGGTATAGCCATTGATCAACTCACTTTCTTTGCTACCAATTCTCAAGTTATTGGAAGCATCCCTTTTGTGGGGGAAACCCCACATCCATATCAACATATAGGTGTTGGGTTGCTTAAGGAATCTTCCCTCATGGGAACCTTTTCACTTCCTCCTCATTTTCCTCAATCCCTTCCCAACAAATCTAATCCAGTTGCCTATGTCAACTGATAACTTCTTGTGCTAATCCATCTAATCCTTGGGTGGTACCAGATGAATCTAATATTGATACCTTAGGTTACTGCATGCCACTCAGTCCCATTGAGCTCGACTATGAAGCCATATATTCAACTTGCATGGCACATTCTAATTTCTGCTCTTCGATCAATTGGGTTGATCATTCCTTAGATTATGACACATCCTCTCATCCATTCTATGGTACTTTTTGTACTGATGAGAGCATCATGGAGATCATGATGCCAGATGATGTATCGTGGGATGAACATCACCATCATTCCTACTTGCCAAATTCCTCCAAGGATAATTTGAATGGTCTATATTGTTCTAATGATGTTAAGATGTCTGTGAATTCCCTATCTATCCATGATATCAATTCTGAGAAGAATTTGTTGAATATTGAAGAGACTATTCCACTCAATATTTTGATCAAACCCATAATTGTCGAGAACATACATATTGGTGCATATTTCTCTCTCGATGAGATCAAGACCTATAAAGCCCTTTACGAGGAGTTTCGAGAAGTTTTCACTTAGTCTTATGAAGAGATGTCAGGTATTTATCCAAACATTGTTGTACATGAAATCAAAACATATCCTGATGCTAAGCCAGTTTGACAGTGCCTGCATTTGGTCCATCCTAAGAAGGTTGCCACTATTGAGGCCGAAATTGAAAAAAATCTATGCGTTGGTTTCATCTACCCAATACCTCTAATTGATTGAGTGTTGAATATTGTTCATGTCATGAAGAAGCAGGGAACAATTCGTGTGTATGTTGATTACCGAGACATTAATCATGCTTGTCCTTAGGATAATTATTCTACCCCAATTATCGACCAAATTGTTGATGATTGTGCTAGCAATGAAGTATTTTAATTTATGGATGACTTTTCTAGCTACAATTAGATCAAAATTCTCCCATAAAACCAACATAGAACCACATGTATTTGTCCGTGGGGCACATTTGCATATCAAAAGCTCTCTTTAGGATTAAAAAATGTTTGGGCGACTTTTCAGAGGGAAATTAATTATGCCTTCCATGACATTAAGCACATTGTATAGCCATATTTGGATGACCTATCTTCTCACTTGAAACATCGTGTTGATCATCCGATGCATCTTGGGGCTATATTTTTGTGTTGCCAACATTATAATATTAGGATGAATCTGCACAAGTGTATGCTTTATGTAAGCTTTGTTCAACTTCTTAGCTTCATTGTATCAAAGCAAGGAATTCGTATTGACCCATTGAAAGTCTAGGTGATCTTAGATCTTACTTCTCCTTCCTCTCTTATTCAACTTTAACTACTCCAAGGGAAGACTAAATTTCTATGGATATTTTTTCCCAATTATACTAACTTGAACAAAGGATTTACTCGCTTGTTGAAGAAATGTGTTCCCTTTCATTAGAACGACACTGCCCAAAATGCATTTGATGCCTTGAAATATGTTATGGTTCGAGCATCATTGTTGTATCCCTCGAATTACCAATGTGATTATTTCCTATACCTCATTGTTGCAGTTACTACCATCACTATTGTATTGGTCAAAGAGGACAATGTAGGGAACAAACATCCTATTTACTATTTGAGTTGGAACTTAAATAATACTAAGATCAAATATACTCACGTAGAAAAGTTATCTTTGGTGACTGTCTAGGTTGTCCAAAGGTTTCGTCACGAGATCCTACTTCACAAGGCTATGGTTGTTTCCAATTACAACCCGATGACATACATCTTGTCATGACAATTGTTGGGGTACAAGTACTCCAAATCCTCTAGGAATTTGATTTAGAGTTCATCAAATCCAAGTGGAATAAATTCTTAGTCTTTGCCGAACTTATCTGCGACCTTCCCACTACCAAAATAAATATGACGTTTGATGATTATATTCCAAATGATTCGTTGTTACTGATAGATTCATCTAACCCATGGTATGGAGACATCATCATATATATCCATACCTAGACTTTTTGACTCAATAACTCTCACTTTGACCAATGATGTATTCGATATCAAGCTAAACAATATATTATAATTTGTGACACCCTTTATCACCATGTTATCGATATGGTTTTTCAAAGGTGCCTCACTCATGAGGAGGTCGAGAAATATTTAAATGAATGTCATTTTTGGGCATGTGATGGACATATGTCTGGTTATGCCACCATACAAAAGATTTTGCATGATGTCTACTTTTTGCCTACTATCTTTCATGATTGCATCCTTATGGTCTAAAGGTGTCATGCTTGCCTGATATATGATTGTAAAACTCGTGCTCCACCGGCTCCTTTACACCCCATTATCGCTATTTGGTATTTCCTGAAATGGGGCATTTACTTTATGACATGTAACCCTCACTCGGTCGGGGGGCATAGCTACATAATTGTGGCAGTAGAATATTTTACCAAGTGGACCAAGGCGATGCCCACATACAGTAACACCGATGAAACAACTGCTCTCTTTCTCTTCCATCGTGTCATTGCAAGGTTTGGTGTACCATAGGCTATAGTTACAAACCATGGAAAACATATTTGTAATCACATGATGTATGAACTCACTACCAAGTTGGGCCTCCACCATGACAGCTCAACTCCCTACTACCCTCAAGTGAATGAGAAAGTTGACGTAATCAACAAATTTTTGAAATGATGCTTCAACATATGATAAGGATCCACAAATCATATTGGAATATTATCCTTTACGTATCCCTATGGGCATACTAAACCTTTGTTCAGGCTGCTACAGGGCTCACACCATTTCAATTGAGTGTGAAATTCCATCTCTAAAACATGTTGTTGAACTTATCCTTGTCACTTTCGTAGAAGAAGAGTATTTCTCACATCTGACATGCTTAGATGAAACCAGACGTGATGTCACGATGGCTAATCAGGCCCATAAGAAACACATTACGGTGCAATACGATATGAATGTCAATCTTCATGCCTTATCAGAAGGTGACCTTGTACTGTTGTATGACCAAGAGTCTAATAAGTTAGGATCTGGGAAATTTAAAGCAATGTGGCTAGGCCTATACATTTTTAAACATGTTCTTGCTAAAGGGGCCTACGATCTTGTTGATTTCGATGGAATTCCATTGGCACAACCTAGAAATGGGTTGTACCTTAAGAAATACTATGCTTAGGTTATTTTTGCTTAGTTCACTATTTACATGTTGTATATAGGTGTGTTGAGTGTGTTTACAGTGTATTTCCTTTGGAGTTTCCTACAGTTTCTATTAATCCTGTTTACATTTGGTTTGCAGATGTCAACATCGCTTCAAACATATGTTTTTTATGTTGATTGTGTTAGTCATAATACTCAGAAACTTTCTTTCACAACTTGGCTTATATATGCTCTGAGTGGCGAGTTAGTGAGTTTACAAGGTATTTGTATCATTCACTCTACCAATAATATCGCTAAACATATCACAATGATCGAACTATTGTCTGATGTTATTTCTCATGGTACTCATTGTATATTTATCATACTTGACTCGCAACTTGTGTTACTATAGTTGACTAATATCTATTTAGTTAGGAGTCCAACTATGCTTCGTATGTTCTTAAGAATTTGCCTTCTAGAAAGACATTCTTATTATATTCAATATCAACACATTCCTAGAAGTCTAAATACATTGACAGATGCATTAGCAAATCATGTTTTATACATACATTTGTGACATATGTAAATTAAAATTCAATTCACATGACATACATTAAACAAGATAATACAACACATAAGAAACACCGATATGTAGATAATTGTATATATATCAAAGTTTGGTTTTACTGGCCTGTTCTATCAAAAATATACATGTAGTCAAAATACGACTATATAGCCTCCTAGTAAACTGGTCTTGATGATGCTCATGATAACAAGCAATTCCGTGAGCCATCTTGCACAACAATCAGCTAATACAACCAAGCACACCAATAGTATGATGTTGTAATCTCATAGGGATCTGATCGACCCTAGTCTCAATTATGCCCTAGATCAATCCCCCCATATGTTTCTCAACCTCTGTAAGAGTCTCAGCTACATTGAGATCCTGCAATACCTCTCGCCCCCCCTACAACAATCTATACTCCAAATGGTGCCTGTTGTGGGTTTGTAAGATGCTAAAGATAGGATGAACCCACTGGTCGAACAGGTCCAACATCTGCATTTAAAAAATTGCTAGTCAAGTCTCGGATACATCAAAAATAAAAAATTGTAAAACTCAAAAAATCAAACAAAAATGATCAAAATGGTTTTGTTTTACCTATGGTACCCAATCGCTCACCATTAGGAAGCACAAAATCTTGATCTCCGTGGAAATATATCCCAATGTATAGATAGTCTTCGATCATAATGAGTTTCATGTGCAACCATCAAAAGAATACTGGAGTGAAACTCATGGATGATGGACCTACATATCTAGACATGAGATCCATCCATCACCACATCCATGGGATTCTAGGATTTGGGAGCTCGAGTGAGATATGTTGTGGTCGAAGCAATGTAATTTTCTCCATGGCAAATGAAATCAAAATGGAGCCATACTTGAAGTTTTTGAATCGTCCATCCTTCGCCTTGGTGAGTTGTTTTTCCATGTTTGCTAGTACTCCCTTGCTCCAATTAAATATTGTTGGCTCTATGCACTCTAAGACATATTTCATTTGGGAGTTGTTAGCCAAATTCAAGGTAGCTTTGTTGACCAATATAACAATGATAAATAGGATTGTCCTCAAAGGCAAACATACCACATCCTTTATCTAGATTTTCCCATATTTGGTTGCTTGGGATCAAGGTCTATAATGTGCATTGATATCGTCCTTGACAGTTTCTCCACCCCTTATCAAACCAAATAATGAGATAGGTGAACCTATCAATAAATATATTTCTTCCACCTATATGCTGAGTGTATGTGTGCCAAGCCTGAAAGTTTGTGCTTGAACATCCCATGTTCTGACAAGATACTCCAACAGTTCCATTTATTGTCTCATCCCAGGAAGCCAAAAGAACTTGAGAAGCCCATAGCTTCTCAATGCCTGAATGATTGTTGGATCATTAGTGACATCCATGTCTTAGATTTCATGTTCTCTTTATCACCAAATTAAAGCCATTCTTTTCTAATGGATACTTGAAACATGACAAGGAAAATCATTAGAGTGAATCCCATGCAAAAAGTCTGAGATAAATTTGAGTGAGAGAAGCAAAACATGTTTTTGAAATATGCCCAGTGCACCTTACCAAAGGGAGATAGTGCATTGAAACACCCTTCATAGTTAAAATCGACACCACTGGGGTGGACCTAGGGCGCAAAATTAAAGCCCTAAGTCACCCAAAAACTTGAAAAATATGCAGGAAATGAAAGATCAGAGCCGTAAAAATAAAGAGGAAGGTGAGATCACCTACTTGGAAGTGACATCTTCTCAAAATGATCCACCAGATTAACCATAATAGGTTGCTAAATATCCGGGAAAAAATGAACTCAGAGCTCACTCACAAAGATGTAAAATGTAAAATGGTAAAAATGAAATTTCTTTTTGCCTATTTATGGTCATTTTCATTATTATTTTGACCTAAATATGACTTAATTTTACTATGTATTAGATATTTTAATCTTTTGGTGATGTTCTGACCAGGTTAACAGTTGTTTGACAAATTTAATGATGTTCGAATCAAAACAGATCATTTTCACCAAAGACCATATTTTTATCACTTTTTTCAAGCTCTGTAAACTCAAGAAAACTTAACACATTGGAGTCCTCTTTCAACTCTTTTTAGATTCCCAAAACATGAAAATATTGTCGAGCACTTGCACTTCAAACTTGTTAAAGTAAATGAAAGGATGTCTACTCATTATAAGTTTAATCCTTTTCTGGACTGGGATAGACTATTTACAAAAAAAGAATACCTTAGTCGAACATGACTAATAGATTCTCTTGACTGTCATTTTCTACCTTTTCGGACTCAAGAGACTATTTAGGAAAATGAACCTTTGGAGTTTTCTTTTTTGCCTCTTTTTCAAACTCTCTAAACATGAAAAAAGAACTGAGTTGGACCTTCGCTGGACTCTTAAAATCATCAAAGAACAATGGACTCATTGAACATGACGGGGCTGAACCACTCCTTCTTAGGGTTCATTAAAAGTACTCATAGGGATTCATCTGAAGGATGAACTTATAGATCAAGCATATTTTATCCTCAAGCTTGTTAAAAAATAAAGAGGTGCTAACTGGAAATGGTTGGGGAAATAGGGAAAACATGGTACTCTACCTATTAATGACAATCAATCACCCTTGAACATGTCACTCTTCCACTTCATCTCTGTGGTTATTGGGTTGGGGAATATGCTTATCTTTTTTTGTCACCAAATCATATCAAGTCCTCCGAATTCATTTTTGGGTCAATGCTCCCAACTCCATTCATTGTCGCTGATATGTTCAAGAGAAGTCATTCAGTTGATATCTGCTATGATACTTCTAATCCTTCATTTCATGTTTGTCATTCCTGAACCAATTCCACATCAACACCATTCTGTCTCAAATATTGATACTTGTTTCGTGTCATTGATGGGGGATACATCAAGGCCCTCCTGCGATGGGTCGCTTCTTGTCAACATCAGCTCATTATCTAGGAAGTTGACTTAGAAATTCCCTTTGGTACGTTGGGGCTTGCATACATCAATGTAAATTTTACTCACTCTTGGCGATGGGTCTTCATCATTGGCCTTCGACTGAAAGAATCTATGTGGTGTTTGACTTCAGCTCATTCATTCACATCATATGGATTGTACTGCAGTACCTTTAGAACCATTAACATCATCGGTGGTTTCTCTCACGTATGTTAATGGCTTACATCTTTGGTCAGTGATCAGATGGTGTCTACCATGTTTGACTCCAACTCTTTTATTCACATGGCTAGACTCATACATTGGATGATCGAATGAACGAGATAGAATACCTTGGATCTAGTTCCATCTATCTGAGTTGTGGTTTCACGTTTAATGCAATATTACAAAAGTGTGATGGCTATGATCATACATAAAATCATCCAAGCATGGGTTCTCTCTCTGTCATCAGTGGACAAACTTCTTGATTATTGTACATGTAATGTTAGCTTATGTGTTGAGCATGGGTATTCCTCACTCAACAAAGATATCATGATGAAAATGTATTGTAACAAATGATGATATCAACCAATTATTCTTGATTTGGACTTGTCACAAGGTAAAGCACTTCATTCACCAGCTACAATTTTTGACTTTGCACTTTAAGGGGAAATTTGTTATAGGCCATTTTGTCACATCTGGTCAATAGGCCTGCAATTCGTATCAATCCCTACACAAATCCCTAAGAATTATCTTTCTAAAAGTATGAGTTTATGGGATTAACTTCTGAAAATCAATGTTTTTAGCCCCAACACACCTTTCCCCTTTAGCCACTTGTGTTCAACACTGGTTCCTCCCTTCTGCACCAACACTAGTCAGCACTAGTTGCTCCTTGCTAGGAGTGCATTAATTCTATAATTTTGTGAAAATTAGAAATATTTCCAAAGCTTCCTCTTTCATAAGATTCTAGGGGTTGTTTTAACCACTTACCTTGGATAAGAAGCTCAAGTCCTATATGATCCTATCTTGGAGACTTCACCTATTATCCCTTGAGTTCATCCTCAAATCGTAAGTGGATCTCAAGCTCATTATAGTAAATCCTAAACTACCATCCCTCTCCTATATATTTATTGCCATCCATAACATGAGGGTTGGATTTTGGAGACTGATTATGCCCTCATGTTGTTGCCTTGAATATAAAGGAGTCATCATATTCATGCATTAGGGTGATATTGAGGTGTGCTTTGTGATAAGGAAGGATAAGTCAACTTGGGGAAATTTCTGCAAGATCAACTACTATTCTTGGTTGTAAAGTCTCTCCTATTTCTATCAATACAAAGAGTATCTTATTTTCCTATATGTGTTGTCTCATGTTTGCACTCATGTATTTCAATGCCTTGTTGATTCATTGAATAGATATGTTATATTATGCTACTTGATTGTTGTAGATCCTTTTCTTATTTCATTCATGTGTGTAGGTTCTAATTATAGCAATCAGAGCCACGATTGGAGCTTACAAGCAAGGAGGAAAGTAAAGCTTGCGACGGATTCCAAGTAGGATTCTTTCCAATTCTTCAATCTCTCTAAGGAAAACTCTATATTCTTTGCCTTCTATTTTTCTAGATCAATTCACTATGCCTAGGGAAATTACTTCTTCTTCTTCTTCTTCTTCTTCTTCTTCTTCTTCTTCTTTTTTTTTTTTTTTTT
>APFE031290763.1:29265-85351 GCA_000404065.3 Pinus taeda
TTTCTAGCTACAATTAGATCAAAATTCTCCCATAAAACCAACATAGAACCACATGTATTTGTCCGTGGGGCACATTTGCATATCAAAAGCTCTCTTTAGGATTAAAAAATGTTTGGGCGACTTTTCAGAGGGAAATTAATTATGCCTTCCATGACATTAAGCACATTGTATAGCCATATTTGGATGACCTATCTTCTCACTTGAAACATCGTGTTGATCATCCGATGCATCTTGGGGCTATATTTTTGTGTTGCCAACATTATAATATTAGGATGAATCTGCACAAGTGTATGCTTTATGTAAGCTTTGTTCAACTTCTTAGCTTCATTGTATCAAAGCAAGGAATTCGTATTGACCCATTGAAAGTCTAGGTGATCTTAGATCTTACTTCTCCTTCCTCTCTTATTCAACTTTAACTACTCCAAGGGAAGACTAAATTTCTATGGATATTTTTTCCCAATTATACTAACTTGAACAAAGGATTTACTCGCTTGTTGAAGAAATGTGTTCCCTTTCATTAGAACGACACTGCCCAAAATGCATTTGATGCCTTGAAATATGTTATGGTTCGAGCATCATTGTTGTATCCCTCGAATTACCAATGTGATTATTTCCTATACCTCATTGTTGCAGTTACTACCATCACTATTGTATTGGTCAAAGAGGACAATGTAGGGAACAAACATCCTATTTACTATTTGAGTTGGAACTTAAATAATACTAAGATCAAATATACTCACGTAGAAAAGTTATCTTTGGTGACTGTCTAGGTTGTCCAAAGGTTTCGTCACGAGATCCTACTTCACAAGGCTATGGTTGTTTCCAATTACAACCCGATGACATACATCTTGTCATGACAATTGTTGGGGTACAAGTACTCCAAATCCTCTAGGAATTTGATTTAGAGTTCATCAAATCCAAGTGGAATAAATTCTTAGTCTTTGCCGAACTTATCTGCGACCTTCCCACTACCAAAATAAATATGACGTTTGATGATTATATTCCAAATGATTCGTTGTTACTGATAGATTCATCTAACCCATGGTATGGAGACATCATCATATATATCCATACCTAGACTTTTTGACTCAATAACTCTCACTTTGACCAATGATGTATTCGATATCAAGCTAAACAATATATTATAATTTGTGACACCCTTTATCACCATGTTATCGATATGGTTTTTCAAAGGTGCCTCACTCATGAGGAGGTCGAGAAATATTTAAATGAATGTCATTTTTGGGCATGTGATGGACATATGTCTGGTTATGCCACCATACAAAAGATTTTGCATGATGTCTACTTTTTGCCTACTATCTTTCATGATTGCATCCTTATGGTCTAAAGGTGTCATGCTTGCCTGATATATGATTGTAAAACTCGTGCTCCACCGGCTCCTTTACACCCCATTATCGCTATTTGGTATTTCCTGAAATGGGGCATTTACTTTATGACATGTAACCCTCACTCGGTCGGGGGGCATAGCTACATAATTGTGGCAGTAGAATATTTTACCAAGTGGACCAAGGCGATGCCCACATACAGTAACACCGATGAAACAACTGCTCTCTTTCTCTTCCATCGTGTCATTGCAAGGTTTGGTGTACCATAGGCTATAGTTACAAACCATGGAAAACATATTTGTAATCACATGATGTATGAACTCACTACCAAGTTGGGCCTCCACCATGACAGCTCAACTCCCTACTACCCTCAAGTGAATGAGAAAGTTGACGTAATCAACAAATTTTTGAAATGATGCTTCAACATATGATAAGGATCCACAAATCATATTGGAATATTATCCTTTACGTATCCCTATGGGCATACTAAACCTTTGTTCAGGCTGCTACAGGGCTCACACCATTTCAATTGAGTGTGAAATTCCATCTCTAAAACATGTTGTTGAACTTATCCTTGTCACTTTCGTAGAAGAAGAGTATTTCTCACATCTGACATGCTTAGATGAAACCAGACGTGATGTCACGATGGCTAATCAGGCCCATAAGAAACACATTACGGTGCAATACGATATGAATGTCAATCTTCATGCCTTATCAGAAGGTGACCTTGTACTGTTGTATGACCAAGAGTCTAATAAGTTAGGATCTGGGAAATTTAAAGCAATGTGGCTAGGCCTATACATTTTTAAACATGTTCTTGCTAAAGGGGCCTACGATCTTGTTGATTTCGATGGAATTCCATTGGCACAACCTAGAAATGGGTTGTACCTTAAGAAATACTATGCTTAGGTTATTTTTGCTTAGTTCACTATTTACATGTTGTATATAGGTGTGTTGAGTGTGTTTACAGTGTATTTCCTTTGGAGTTTCCTACAGTTTCTATTAATCCTGTTTACATTTGGTTTGCAGATGTCAACATCGCTTCAAACATATGTTTTTTATGTTGATTGTGTTAGTCATAATACTCAGAAACTTTCTTTCACAACTTGGCTTATATATGCTCTGAGTGGCGAGTTAGTGAGTTTACAAGGTATTTGTATCATTCACTCTACCAATAATATCGCTAAACATATCACAATGATCGAACTATTGTCTGATGTTATTTCTCATGGTACTCATTGTATATTTATCATACTTGACTCGCAACTTGTGTTACTATAGTTGACTAATATCTATTTAGTTAGGAGTCCAACTATGCTTCGTATGTTCTTAAGAATTTGCCTTCTAGAAAGACATTCTTATTATATTCAATATCAACACATTCCTAGAAGTCTAAATACATTGACAGATGCATTAGCAAATCATGTTTTATACATACATTTGTGACATATGTAAATTAAAATTCAATTCACATGACATACATTAAACAAGATAATACAACACATAAGAAACACCGATATGTAGATAATTGTATATATATCAAAGTTTGGTTTTACTGGCCTGTTCTATCAAAAATATACATGTAGTCAAAATACGACTATATAGCCTCCTAGTAAACTGGTCTTGATGATGCTCATGATAACAAGCAATTCCGTGAGCCATCTTGCACAACAATCAGCTAATACAACCAAGCACACCAATAGTATGATGTTGTAATCTCATAGGGATCTGATCGACCCTAGTCTCAATTATGCCCTAGATCAATCCCCCCATATGTTTCTCAACCTCTGTAAGAGTCTCAGCTACATTGAGATCCTGCAATACCTCTCGCCCCCCCTACAACAATCTATACTCCAAATGGTGCCTGTTGTGGGTTTGTAAGATGCTAAAGATAGGATGAACCCACTGGTCGAACAGGTCCAACATCTGCATTTAAAAAATTGCTAGTCAAGTCTCGGATACATCAAAAATAAAAAATTGTAAAACTCAAAAAATCAAACAAAAATGATCAAAATGGTTTTGTTTTACCTATGGTACCCAATCGCTCACCATTAGGAAGCACAAAATCTTGATCTCCGTGGAAATATATCCCAATGTATAGATAGTCTTCGATCATAATGAGTTTCATGTGCAACCATCAAAAGAATACTGGAGTGAAACTCATGGATGATGGACCTACATATCTAGACATGAGATCCATCCATCACCACATCCATGGGATTCTAGGATTTGGGAGCTCGAGTGAGATATGTTGTGGTCGAAGCAATGTAATTTTCTCCATGGCAAATGAAATCAAAATGGAGCCATACTTGAAGTTTTTGAATCGTCCATCCTTCGCCTTGGTGAGTTGTTTTTCCATGTTTGCTAGTACTCCCTTGCTCCAATTAAATATTGTTGGCTCTATGCACTCTAAGACATATTTCATTTGGGAGTTGTTAGCCAAATTCAAGGTAGCTTTGTTGACCAATATAACAATGATAAATAGGATTGTCCTCAAAGGCAAACATACCACATCCTTTATCTAGATTTTCCCATATTTGGTTGCTTGGGATCAAGGTCTATAATGTGCATTGATATCGTCCTTGACAGTTTCTCCACCCCTTATCAAACCAAATAATGAGATAGGTGAACCTATCAATAAATATATTTCTTCCACCTATATGCTGAGTGTATGTGTGCCAAGCCTGAAAGTTTGTGCTTGAACATCCCATGTTCTGACAAGATACTCCAACAGTTCCATTTATTGTCTCATCCCAGGAAGCCAAAAGAACTTGAGAAGCCCATAGCTTCTCAATGCCTGAATGATTGTTGGATCATTAGTGACATCCATGTCTTAGATTTCATGTTCTCTTTATCACCAAATTAAAGCCATTCTTTTCTAATGGATACTTGAAACATGACAAGGAAAATCATTAGAGTGAATCCCATGCAAAAAGTCTGAGATAAATTTGAGTGAGAGAAGCAAAACATGTTTTTGAAATATGCCCAGTGCACCTTACCAAAGGGAGATAGTGCATTGAAACACCCTTCATAGTTAAAATCGACACCACTGGGGTGGACCTAGGGCGCAAAATTAAAGCCCTAAGTCACCCAAAAACTTGAAAAATATGCAGGAAATGAAAGATCAGAGCCGTAAAAATAAAGAGGAAGGTGAGATCACCTACTTGGAAGTGACATCTTCTCAAAATGATCCACCAGATTAACCATAATAGGTTGCTAAATATCCGGGAAAAAATGAACTCAGAGCTCACTCACAAAGATGTAAAATGTAAAATGGTAAAAATGAAATTTCTTTTTGCCTATTTATGGTCATTTTCATTATTATTTTGACCTAAATATGACTTAATTTTACTATGTATTAGATATTTTAATCTTTTGGTGATGTTCTGACCAGGTTAACAGTTGTTTGACAAATTTAATGATGTTCGAATCAAAACAGATCATTTTCACCAAAGACCATATTTTTATCACTTTTTTCAAGCTCTGTAAACTCAAGAAAACTTAACACATTGGAGTCCTCTTTCAACTCTTTTTAGATTCCCAAAACATGAAAATATTGTCGAGCACTTGCACTTCAAACTTGTTAAAGTAAATGAAAGGATGTCTACTCATTATAAGTTTAATCCTTTTCTGGACTGGGATAGACTATTTACAAAAAAAGAATACCTTAGTCGAACATGACTAATAGATTCTCTTGACTGTCATTTTCTACCTTTTCGGACTCAAGAGACTATTTAGGAAAATGAACCTTTGGAGTTTTCTTTTTTGCCTCTTTTTCAAACTCTCTAAACATGAAAAAAGAACTGAGTTGGACCTTCGCTGGACTCTTAAAATCATCAAAGAACAATGGACTCATTGAACATGACGGGGCTGAACCACTCCTTCTTAGGGTTCATTAAAAGTACTCATAGGGATTCATCTGAAGGATGAACTTATAGATCAAGCATATTTTATCCTCAAGCTTGTTAAAAAATAAAGAGGTGCTAACTGGAAATGGTTGGGGAAATAGGGAAAACATGGTACTCTACCTATTAATGACAATCAATCACCCTTGAACATGTCACTCTTCCACTTCATCTCTGTGGTTATTGGGTTGGGGAATATGCTTATCTTTTTTTGTCACCAAATCATATCAAGTCCTCCGAATTCATTTTTGGGTCAATGCTCCCAACTCCATTCATTGTCGCTGATATGTTCAAGAGAAGTCATTCAGTTGATATCTGCTATGATACTTCTAATCCTTCATTTCATGTTTGTCATTCCTGAACCAATTCCACATCAACACCATTCTGTCTCAAATATTGATACTTGTTTCGTGTCATTGATGGGGGATACATCAAGGCCCTCCTGCGATGGGTCGCTTCTTGTCAACATCAGCTCATTATCTAGGAAGTTGACTTAGAAATTCCCTTTGGTACGTTGGGGCTTGCATACATCAATGTAAATTTTACTCACTCTTGGCGATGGGTCTTCATCATTGGCCTTCGACTGAAAGAATCTATGTGGTGTTTGACTTCAGCTCATTCATTCACATCATATGGATTGTACTGCAGTACCTTTAGAACCATTAACATCATCGGTGGTTTCTCTCACGTATGTTAATGGCTTACATCTTTGGTCAGTGATCAGATGGTGTCTACCATGTTTGACTCCAACTCTTTTATTCACATGGCTAGACTCATACATTGGATGATCGAATGAACGAGATAGAATACCTTGGATCTAGTTCCATCTATCTGAGTTGTGGTTTCACGTTTAATGCAATATTACAAAAGTGTGATGGCTATGATCATACATAAAATCATCCAAGCATGGGTTCTCTCTCTGTCATCAGTGGACAAACTTCTTGATTATTGTACATGTAATGTTAGCTTATGTGTTGAGCATGGGTATTCCTCACTCAACAAAGATATCATGATGAAAATGTATTGTAACAAATGATGATATCAACCAATTATTCTTGATTTGGACTTGTCACAAGGTAAAGCACTTCATTCACCAGCTACAATTTTTGACTTTGCACTTTAAGGGGAAATTTGTTATAGGCCATTTTGTCACATCTGGTCAATAGGCCTGCAATTCGTATCAATCCCTACACAAATCCCTAAGAATTATCTTTCTAAAAGTATGAGTTTATGGGATTAACTTCTGAAAATCAATGTTTTTAGCCCCAACACACCTTTCCCCTTTAGCCACTTGTGTTCAACACTGGTTCCTCCCTTCTGCACCAACACTAGTCAGCACTAGTTGCTCCTTGCTAGGAGTGCATTAATTCTATAATTTTGTGAAAATTAGAAATATTTCCAAAGCTTCCTCTTTCATAAGATTCTAGGGGTTGTTTTAACCACTTACCTTGGATAAGAAGCTCAAGTCCTATATGATCCTATCTTGGAGACTTCACCTATTATCCCTTGAGTTCATCCTCAAATCGTAAGTGGATCTCAAGCTCATTATAGTAAATCCTAAACTACCATCCCTCTCCTATATATTTATTGCCATCCATAACATGAGGGTTGGATTTTGGAGACTGATTATGCCCTCATGTTGTTGCCTTGAATATAAAGGAGTCATCATATTCATGCATTAGGGTGATATTGAGGTGTGCTTTGTGATAAGGAAGGATAAGTCAACTTGGGGAAATTTCTGCAAGATCAACTACTATTCTTGGTTGTAAAGTCTCTCCTATTTCTATCAATACAAAGAGTATCTTATTTTCCTATATGTGTTGTCTCATGTTTGCACTCATGTATTTCAATGCCTTGTTGATTCATTGAATAGATATGTTATATTATGCTACTTGATTGTTGTAGATCCTTTTCTTATTTCATTCATGTGTGTAGGTTCTAATTATAGCAATCAGAGCCACGATTGGAGCTTACAAGCAAGGAGGAAAGTAAAGCTTGCGACGGATTCCAAGTAGGATTCTTTCCAATTCTTCAATCTCTCTAAGGAAAACTCTATATTCTTTGCCTTCTATTTTTCTAGATCAATTCACTATGCCTAGGGAAATTACTTTTTTTTTTTCCTGCAATAATAAATTCCGCATAACATATAGAATTTGCAATTCTTGTTGTAACAGATCTTAAATATCTTAAAAAATATATGGTTTTGCAACTAAATGTCTTGTGTGGTTGTAAATCTCTATACATTTGTAAGTACAAAGTATTCGCATATAGGTTTTGTAAACCTTAGAAAAGTATGGAATAAAAGGAGAAACCCTAGACATAGAAACTATTGAAAATGTAGCAAGAAAGTCTCAATTTTGATTTTTGCCTTAATCAAATTGAGGAAATTCGAAATTCCAAATCATTAGACAACTTGGAGGAGTTAACTGAAGTGACATGACTCTTGTCACTCAGTTAAGAACACTCAATTTGAGTTAATGAGTTGAAGTTCGGTTTACTTGAATTTATTCCTAAAAAATAGGAGTCTAGCTCATTAATTCGAGTGTGGATTATGAAGTTTAGTTGTGTGCATTGGGTTCCTAAATTTTAGGAGCCTTGGTTGAATTAGTTTCAATTGTAGCAATTTGATTCAATTAAATTGAGTTATGGTTAGTTAAACTAGTTCTAACTATTGGAGAAACTAGTGGAAGGTCAAGTTGTGGAAGTGGAACTTCAACCACACTCAGTGATCATCCAGATAAACTGATCAATCAACCTAAATTAGCTCATTCATGCAGAGAATTTGAGTTACTCGGTTGATATGGATATTTCAAGGAGATGTATTATCAGTTGTAGACTATTTCGAAGTGTAAAAGTGGTGCATGTAGTGAAAGGAAGGACCTAAAGGAATTGCACGATCCAGATGAGGAAATTTCCTAAATAATATGGACCTATGTCCTCAAGGAACAACGTAAGGAATTAGAAGCTTGGAGGGCTTGAAAAATGGCTAAGTTTTGGCCAGAGTTAGTAAGTCAGGTAGAGGGATAGACTATACACTTGTAGGTTGTGCTTAGGCTTGAGAAAGCATATGTATTCATCTCTATTCTTTGGTTAATGCAATACATATAGGAACGGGTTTTGAGCAGCTTCTTTCCCCTAGAGAAATGCATGTGTTATGTTTCCTTTTGCTTGTCTATGATTTGTGTTCTAGATGGTGAATTAACTTCTATAGATCAGTAGAGTAGCTTCAAGTCTTGTGATTTAGTAAGTTTCATGAGTAGTTTTGATTCTACACATTAATTTCTACATGGTATCATAGCTAGAATCACTGTAGAGCAGATACTTTGAATTTTTCATTGTGGGAGGTTCGGATTTGAAGATAAATGCTACAGGTTTTCTTCAAGACTGGAAGATGGATTTCAATGGACTCAGGCTAGAGTATGCCTTGGAAGGCACCTCAAACTTTGTTGCATGGAAGAACCGCATGGAGGCAATATTAGATGACAATGGGCTGCTAGAATACATCAAGACAGATATAGCAAATCCCCAAGCATTTGATACCTAGAATCTTTCTTAGTGGAAGAAAGATGAGGCCAAGGCAAGGATAATCATATTGGAGGGAGTATGACATCATATTGTCTCGAATCTACACAGAAAATAGACTCCATTCATAATTTGGAAAGAATTGACATAATTGTTCGAGAATAGTAGTGACCACAGGAAGTTGGTAGTCAAGGACAAGCTTCGAAGTATTAAGATGCAGAAGAATGACACAATTTCATAGTATCTAAGCAAGTTTACATAGTGTCATGATGAACTTGGTGAGGTTAGTGTTAATGTCCTTGAAGAAGACTTGGTAGCTTTAGCCCTTCTGGGCCTTCCCAAGAGATGGCATAACTATCAAGATTCAGTGAATGGGAGGGATAAACTACTATGTTGGGAGCACTTATGGTCCAATCTAGTGTAGGAGAAAATAAGGCGGAATACCAAAGATGGAGCCTCATCCATAGAAGAGGAAGCAGACTTTTCATTAGTCAACAAAGGAAGTGTTGATGGTGCTAGACCCACCAAAATTCAAGAAATCTCCTCGATATGAAGTCCAAACTAGACCTCACACCATTTGGTGTAGGAGTCCCATCCGGTATGATGGCCCGGTTACCATTATCTTAAATATTTTCCTTAGCTCTTGCTTGTCAGCACATGAAAGTGGTTTACTTTGTCTTCAAACAACGAGGTTCACATGCCTGGTGAGTGCTTAGTGTCACTTGTGTCAAGGTTCTTTCACTGCAAAGGGAGAGGGTGGAAGTGAGTCTCAAGTTGAAAGGGATTAGGCCCAACTCTGTTAGAGACACACAACATGACATGAAATGCACAAATTCCGACAGAGTATTCCACATGGATGCAACAGTGACAAACACAAGGTGAACAAATAGCACGTACAACACCCAGTGGAACAGTCCACACAAGTGCGATGGTCGTTATAACAAGTTTACAAGAATGATTCTGTCGAGTGTTCGGCAGAATAGTCCACGCGGGCGAGATAGTGTTAAAAACTGATACAACAAATTTCCAACAACATATGTACTAAAACAACCAAAATAGTTTAACTGTCTTAACACAAGTTAAAGTAACATGCATTACAAGTGTCCAAAGAATAGTCTTACAAATGAATACAATACGTGTGAAAACGTGCCAGCTTGTTAACATGCTTCTGAATTAAGCAAAAGTTCCAAGACACATCGGTACACCAAACATCACTAACCCCGGTAATGGGGCATTGGAGCCACTGCTCGCTCCTCAAAGAAAATGCTACAGACTCTCAAGGCTATGTGGGAGGAGCCAAGGTGAAAATAATTTTGCATGTACAAATGAGGGGTGTATATAGCCAAGGATGAAATTGACCCTTGTGACTGTTTGACTTCCCTCATGACTGTTTGACTTACATGACTCTTCAACTTTACATGCGAGTCTCTTGGACTTTCATGTTACATTACATTGATTACAACAATATGGCCCCCAGTAGTGATGTGGCCGAGATGACTCATGACATGACTCGACATGACACTATTGGTATGTTCATGCTGATGGTGGTGCCCATGTCGAGCTACAATGTTGCTGAGTGATGAGTGTGCTCTTGGTGTATCATAGCTTCACCTTCGCATGGCAAGGTGTGTGGAGTCTTTGATGGTCTTGGTGTTTTCTTGATGTTGCAAATATATGTATCCCCTTCGTTGGTACTTGGCATGCTTCATGTGTTCATCCATTCATGAACAAGTCTTCTAGCATGTGCTCCTTGTTCATCCCGTTCGTCGTTGCACCATGTCTCATCCATGTGCCTGTATCTGCAATCACTCACGGTGAGATGCCATCAAATCTAGAAATCTCCTAGTCTACCATGATGCATCATATTTTATTTCCGGGTGCAAGTGACTGGGAGAGAGGACAAGGCTCTGAAACTGCGCAAATAACATTTTAGGCTGTGATGCGGGCTCTGGGGCACTGTCAAGGAAAATTGTGCAGAGGTCACTAGGAAGCTGGGATGATTAGTTTGGAACAACAATGACCTTCTGCGGGATCTGACTCATATGGGAGGCAGAACTAAAATTTTTTTTTAGGGAGGCAGTGAAAGCAGCAGGGAGGACACTGGTAGTGAAAACTACACAAATTCTCCGGGGAGGCTGGCAGCAGGAGCTTGCTGGCCAAAATTGCACAGAACTAGGAGGCAGGCACACACGACATGTCAGCACAGTTTCCGGGCTGAGCGGGGCATCAAGCAGGTGGAGGATAGTCCAAGAAAAATACACAGTTTTCAGGAGGAGCAGTAGGTCAACTGACAGGGGAACTGGCTGACAGAACTGCACAAATTTTGGGGATAATGCAGTGACAGGCATCAGGTGCATGTCCCTAATGTCTATACAAGTTCTTAGGTAAGTGGAGGTGGGTAGGCTAACAGCTTCTCTGTAATTTTTCGGAGGAGTGAAGCCCAAGGTCATTGCCTAGTCAAACTCACCGGTTGACTAGTGGGAGGCTTGATAGATTGTCTTGTGGGCAACACAGATTGAGATGGATTCTTGGGAAACTTATGCGTTGTTCTGGGTGTCAGTCATCCAGGTCGATTCTAGGATTGCGTAATGTAGACTTCTTGGGAGGCAGCGTCAAGCTCTGCGCAATTATGGGCAGTAGTACATGACACTGAGGGCTGAGACTACGCAATGCAGCTCAGTGAAGGTCCGATGGGTGGAGGGTGGTATGGTCGACAAATCATCAGTTAAATGACTAAGTGTGTGAATAAGTGGACTCATGCATGCATGACCTTGCGGACACACAGTCAACATGACTTGACGAAAAGACACCTCGAACCAACAAGATAACATATGCTTAGTGTGATTGACCAACGAGTGCGAGAGACAAGCGCGACACTTGAGATAGATTGTTAAACGACCGCGAATACACTTGTGTGACATTGCATGTAACTTAGCCTATGAGTGTGAAAAATGCTTACATAGTGAATACAACTTGTACACGCGAAAACAGACCTTGAACATAGCCAGAACATGACTGCAAGGATGACATTGTGACCAACATGCTAAAATATGTCTGATGAATGGTGAAGCGAGGAGGGTGCAAAGACTCGACACAAGATCATGGAATGAGCTCAAGTGTTTGCAAAAATCAAGGAAAAAACCAAGGAAGGCTCTGAAAATGGATGCAGACCAAAATTTTGGAGGGTGTTGTAGCCACTACAACACTTGGCCACACACTGGTTGAATACCAGCTTCTCTGTTTTGGTCCATTGATAGCACAGGGCCTTGGTCCATCAGAGAGTATTGAATTGTTGCGTGGGTTACTTTGGCTTCCCCACTTACCCCATGGATAGAGATGGTTCACCTTTTACCAACTCAGTCAAACACAACAATAAGTTTCAGCTTGATCACAGTGTTTCAAAATCGGGAAGGGTAGTTTGTCTTGCGAGTTTAAAATTTTCAGAGTATAAGTTTTCATCTATGGTGTTGCTCCATTGCCAGAAAGCCTGGACAATACCCCGATGGAGTCACAGAAGAACACATGCATTACTCCTCTTCTAGCGAGCCTGGTCAAAACCCAGTGGATTTGCATGCTTCACCTCTCTGCGGAAGAAGCCTTTCTCTTCTTTCACCTTTGTATTTTTTAAATGAGGACTATTCATAGGCACTTATTTGTTTTGGGCGTGGAAGAGGGATCTTGACTTATTGAGAGCAGAAGAGGTTGTGCCTTCAAAGAAGCATGTAAGACCTCTGACATAGATTTGCTCGTTTAGATTTTACCCTTCTCTGTTTTTACTAATTGGATGAGCTTGAACACACAGAACATAAGGCTAAGTACAGGCATGGGGTTTCCCAATGTGGACACAGGTTCATGGTTGGACTAGAGCTTCCCTTTTAGACGGATCATATTTTCCATCAAGACTTCATCTGATGAAAGTTATAACCAAGCACAGAGAATATGGATGCAAGACTTGGCCAAGTGTTGTAGTGTCACAAGGCTCTTTGGACTTAGCCACATACTCATTCAAAAGCCATAACTCAATAGAGGCCAACACTTATTGACAAAACCAAAAATATCATGATACGAAGCAAACAAAACAAAACAGAACAAAAATAGTAAAGCAAAGCAAAAAGACAACAAGTAGTAAATAAACTATGTACATGGAGCGGGGCACAACCCTAACTTACTAAAAGTAGTGTTTGAGATCTTGGCCGTTGATAGGAAGGTTTTCAACCCTCCCATCAAGTGATTGCAGATCGTATGTGTGTGGGCCAAGCTTCTCCTGGACAATATACAGACCAATCCATAGGGACTGGAACTTCATATCTTTGCCTTTGTCCATGGGGTTTGTCTCACTTCAAGACTAAGTCACCCACATCGAAGTTAGCGTTCCCTACATAATTCTTGTCAAACCATCTCTTGATATGGTTCTAGTGGAGTGTGAATTTTTCTTTTGCTTTCATCCTTTCTTCCTACAACTTGTGAAGTGTATCCATCCTACATTGAACTAGCAGACAAGGCTTGCCTTGGGATTCTTGGGACAATTGGAGCACATGCAAGTAGATGTTTGGCAGAAGGATGGATTCTTTCCCATAAACCGGGAAGTATGTAAAAGTGTTCAGAGAGGGTTTGTGTGTTACGCGGTCAGCCCATAAAGAATTCTTCAGAGCGGAGTTCCAGTTACGCTATTCAGAGTAAATGGTCTTCTTGATAATGCGAATAAGATTTTTATTTGTCGATTATGCGAGACCATTTCCCCATGGGTAGTAGTTAGATGAATGTTTAAGAACGATACCATATTGCAATGAAAAATCATAAATCCTTAAAGAGAAAAAGTAAGTTTCATTGTCAAACACAAGTGATATGGGAAAGCCAAATCGTGAAACGATGTTATGCTGGAATGAATCTGATGACTTCCTAGTCGTTCACTTGCTTAAGCGGAAATGCTTCTGTCCACCACGTGAAGTAATCTATAGCTGTCAAGATGTAGCAGTGTTGTTTTGATGAATGTGGGAAGATTTCCCCAATGATTTCCAGGCCCAATTGTTGGAATGGTTCAGTCACTGCAAAAGGGTGTAGCGAGGTTGCTGACCTTCATGTTCTATCAGCGCATTGCTGACAGGCCAGGCATTTGTAGGTGTAGGCATGTGCATCCTTGAACTTTGTGTGCAATTTTATTTCCCATGAAGTGGCTCCTGGCTAGTCCGTAATGCAGATCATGCAAAACCTTCTCTGAATCATGTGCCTCTAGGCACCTTAGAAAATTCTCGTTACTGTGCTTTCTGTAAAGCACTCCGTGCACCAATTTATAAGGTAAATATTTGAGGTGTAGTGCCCTCTTCTGTCTCATGGAGAAGTGAGAGGGTATGGTGCCATGCTCAAGGTATTGGTGCACATCTTCGTACCAAGAGTTTCCACATGAAGTGGGTGATGCTCGCTCTACATTGTACATGTTAATTTCTTGCTCCCAACTAGCGAGCTCTTCTTCTTCCTCCTATGCATGGACTGCTTCAGCTTTGAGTTTGCAGAGACCACGACCCTTGACAGCGTGAACTAGCTTGATGTCAAGGTCATGCTCTTGCAAATCTATCATCCAGTTCACACGTCTTTCACCCAGCTCTTGTTGTACAAGCATTGATCACACTGCTGGGTGAGGCACATAGACTATGTAATGGTTCTTCAACAAGTAGGGTCTGAAGTGTTTCACTGCCTTATATACTGCATATGTTTGTTTGTCAATGGCAGGGTAGTTGAGTTCAAGTCTTGTTGTAGTGTCTACAACCACCCTCCAAAATTTTTTCTTAGCTTCATTTTGGAGCCTCCCTACCAACCTTCCTCAGCAGCATGTCTTTCCTTGTCAAGTACACAAGCTTCAGTGATTTTCTTGCAGATTTCCAGCCTTGCATGATGGCTTGTTACACCCCCCTCACAGGCTATTTCTCCAGACTTAGTTCGGATGTGGGCTGAACAAATCCCTCAAGGAATTGTGCAATTTTGGAGGGGAACTAGCCTTCCCTCCAAAAACTGCGCAATTATATCTGGCAACCTGCTGGGCTCTAGAATTGCACAAATATGCATGTCAACCTTCACTAAGAAAATTGTGCAATTCCTCCCAACAATACTAATCAGCCCAAGAATTGCGCAATTCTGGGTAGCAGTTAGTTGCTCAGCCCAGAAATTGCACAAACCTTTTGGGAAGCCAACCCAACTCCCTCCCATAAATGTGCATTTTTTCCCCTCAGTTGAGCAGGTTGTTGCATGTGCCATTGAGTCGATCGATCCACCCGGGATTGAGAAAACTTTACTTGCATGCATGGGCTTCTTTTTGTTTGGTAAATTTAGTGTGATCTAAATTTCTATTTAAAATGTCAACCCGGGGTTCGTAAACTGACGAAGTGAAGTGTACTATATGTACTAGATAACCATTTCCTTAGTCTTTTGTAGTTTTTGAGTTTTTTAGTTTTTTTTTGGATTTATCTTTCCCTAATGTGTGATGGCAAGGATGAAAGTGAAGTATAGAGTGTAGACGGTGATGGTTTATAAAGTGATTTTCTCAAACTTAAAAGTGCTCAAAAGAAAGCTTTAAAACAACTAAACTAAAATCAATTCTTAAGAGGAAATAAATGCATCAAACAGTGAACTAATGACAATGGCCCAGTATCCTTGCTGCTGAATGAAAAGAAAGTAAAAACTAAAAGCAACTCAAACTTAAAGCAAAGCAACTAATTCACACTATTAAACTCTTCAAATCCTTTACCCTTCAGCTCAATCTACCCTTGTGGGAAGTAATCATGAACAAGTCAAGCAATATGATATCTAAATGGCAAGAAATTAAATTGCATAAAAGAAACTAGTCACACTACTTGAACTCTTCTGGTCCTTTACCCTTCAGCTCAATCTACCTTGTGGGAAGTAATCATGAACAAGTCAAGCAATATGATATCTAAATGTCAAGAAATTAAATTGCATAAAAGAAACTAGTCACACTACTTGAACTCTTCTAGTCCTTTACCCTTCAGCTCAATCTGCCTTGTGGGAAGTAACCATGAAGAAGTTAAGCAATATCATATCTAAATCACACTACAGTTAGTAATATTCTGATTTCTTGCTAATAGAGTCACTTGACTATAGAAAGAAACCATAAACTGGTGAGCAGTATGACATCTAAATAACAGAAAAATAAATAAGCAAATCACAACTTGGAAAGGACAATGCTCAAATTAAACTTCAGAAAATGAAAGTTAGCAGGAAGGACAAGATGATCTCATATGCCAAAAGTTATCAAAAAGATGAAAATTTGCCCGGGTTGCCTAAGAAACCTGCAGAAAAGCATTGATCAGTTGACAGCTATAAAACAACAGAGGTGAAAATATAAACAACAGAAACATCAAACAACATATTATGTACAAGCTAATGATAAAAACAAAAACATAATAAAACTAAATGGAAACTTTACAGGGCTTCAGCGTGCAGGGGCCCTCTGCCACTTCAGCCAATAGTCACATGAATGAACTCAGAAAAGTCTTCTCATGTATTAAAACAACAACATATAAAAATAGTGGGGTGATAACTAGCAGTTCGGAATTCACATATACAAACAGTTTAGAATTCACATATCTACAAAAGCTTTTTTTTTTACAGCGTTCATCGACGCGTTATTTATAATGCCAAAATGCTAAAGCTAATTAACAAACTCCTACGCTATTAACTACGTTGCTAAAGACACGTAGATCCCTTCAGCCGAGATCTAGTGTAACTGTCATCATGTCTCTTAAATCTTCGGAGTGGTAGCTGTTGGATTCAGGTCTCTGGAATGATCTCCAGGTGTGCTGGTGTCTTCATGAGCTGAGGACTGTGCCATGTAACATTCATGTGCTCAAAACAGAGACGTGCCACCGCTGAACTCTTTGGTTGGCTTTGTCTTTGACTTTCGTTGACCGTGACCTTCCATGGATGATTTGGCTAATTTGAAGGGACACGTTCCATGTATCCGCCACCTGGAGCTTGCCCATGTAGCTCGTTTCTTCATAGGACACCTGTAGCATAGCTTTTAACAAAATAGCTACGGAATCCTGTGCTGGCTGCGGAAACCTGTGCTGGCTACGGAAACTGACAAGTTTCCACAGCTGCATGAACAAAAAAAACTAAACCAAACAATAGTCTTAAGCATAGTTAGAAAACCATATAAAAAGTCCTTTTTAGACTATAATGCAATGATTTAACAACTGGGTGGACGAAGTAAGTGGAGAAAGAAGGCTGAGAGGGTGTATAGGAAGGTGTAGGTTTGAGGCTCAACACTTTTTCCCAGAATAGAAAAAAGCAACATGAAAAAAGCATCCCTATATTTTAGGGAGCTATTTTTAGTAGCTGGAGGTTACATGCAAAGATCGTTTTAGAATCTTTCCTCCAAGTGTCTCTTTTTCCTAGATATGTGGCATGTGCATTATGAGCCTCAAAATTATTTATTCGACGCATTAGAGCTCATTTCTTCACATCGATCTTGGAGCTCTGACATCCCATAGCACATCTAGGAGTCTTCGACACATCCAACTCAACTATTCACGGGTAAGTCGTCCTAACTTATCTTTTGCAACATTTCTATCGCTTTTTGTGTTTTCGCTTGTGTGAGTGCTATTTTCTTGATTTATTTGAATATTTGTTGTCATTTACATTCATACTAGCTTGTACTAGCACTGTTTAAGTTTTCGTTAGCATCTCACTGTTGTCGCATGCATGACACTATTTCGCATGAACAGTTGCTGATTCAGCGACTTGATTCACCCACATGCATGTTGTTCCATTTTATGAATCTTTCATTCATTGTTTGCATGCACGATCATTCACTCCTGCTTACACTTAGTATCGCCATGTAATCACATTCAAATTTTCTTTCAGTTGCTCGTTGGCGAGTCTAAGCAACCTTGGCCCAGACTCTGCCTCACCAAGACAACATTGCACAATCCTGAGAGGGAATGCTCTATCTTCCTTTCACGAAATGCACATTTATGCCCAGTAACTACCCTCCAGTATTGCATTGCATAATTTTGAGGGACAGTTACTGCTGGTGCAGAAAATTTCACAATGCAATCACTGGGCTTGCAACCACTGCCAGCTGAAATTGCACATTACGCAGTTCCAGCAGCTAGCAGGCCAGCCTGGGTTGCAGATTGCGCAATTCCAGCAGCCATCCAACCCCCCCAGATAGCCCAAACTCCCTTTTGCATAGTTCTAGTAGCCAATCTCCCATCCTCACAGGAAAAATTGCGCAACCCTTGCCAGTCAATCCCCAAGTATGTTGCATGTCATTCCTCAAGTTTTCTTTGGTTTTAGCTGACAGCTTTATTTCCATGCATGTCACTTTGTCTCCAGATCTAGCAAGTGTTCATCCACCTCTTAGCATTTTAGGATCAATGGCCTCTAAGAGAGTAGGATCAAAGGACACTAACAGAAGTGCAAGTAGAGCAGCAGTTGAGCAAGTGTTTACAAGTCTGCCGATCTATGAAGACACCAAGCTCATAGTAGACAAGGACATCAAGCTAAAATGGCAAGAGGTCAATGATGCATTTTCTAGCACATTTTGGGAAGACCTTCAAGATAGCCAAGTCTATGTGAACATCCACAAGTCCGGCTTGTACCAGATTGCATGCAGGTATCCCGTACTCCCATGCGTGGACATGATAAATTGGATCGTCACGCACACTAATCCTGAGCCGATGACATTGGGCAGTGTCAGCAGGATGGAGATTGGTACCTTCAGGGCCCAGGATTATTATGAGATGTATCTGATGTCGAAGCCCGTGATCACCATGGAGACTCCCTTCAACTTACCCAGCAACAATGCCAACTCCAAAGATATCTAGAAGAACTGGGTGAAGGAGCCGAATAAATTCAGGATGACACCCAACCAGGTCTACAAGATGAAGATACTATGGAAGGTGTATCAATACTTGGTTATCTTCGCATTTCATTTGTATGGCCAAGAAAGCTTAGAAACCTTCCCACAAAAGTGGGTGATCACGTTGGACCAACTGGCCAGAGAAGGAAAAGCATGCAATTGGTCTGACATGTTGGCTCACCGGCTGAAGAACATGTAACAAGGGCTCGACAGCCACCCAAAGGTATGAAAGTAGAAATCTACATGTCCACTTACATCTTGGATGCAATCTATGCCTGTCAGGAGTTCCCGGGCTTGAAGTGGGCATGGACACCGGTGGAGACCTCTGTGAACACTTATTGTAAAATGTTGTCTAAATGCAGCTTCAAAGGAGTTATCACATAGCTGTCCAATCATTTTGTCACCCCGGTTTACAATAATATATTCGAACAGGATCCACCTTGCATGTTGAAGGCAGCAATGGAGGCACTGATTGACATGGCTGATTGGTACACCTCACCGTCTGACACCTTCATACGGATTTGCAATGCAGAGAAGCCTCTTTTTGTTCTACCAAAGTTTTCCTTGGACAAGCTCATCATGCAGGAAGTATCATATCACATCTCGGTAGGATTGATAACTAGGCTGCACTGGAAGAAGAAGGCACCTTGGCCCACTCTTTCGTTGCGGATCGGGTTATATGAGATATAGAGATTCAAGCATGCAGATGTCAAAGCAGATAAGATGAAGAAATATCCATTCGACCTCCGAGGTTACAATTCGCATGACCCACAGTGTCTTGTTAAAAGATCACTGCGCGAGAGTACAGTTTAACTAGATCCACAGGGTATGTCATTGGGTGGAGGAAGACCCATGGAGATATTGTTACAAATCCTCCAGACTCAATGAACCGGTCAGCCTTGCTATGGAATGGATAGTGAAGCAGCATCTCGGAGAGCACCAGAAGTAGTAGTAGCAATAGAAGTGAACATATCGGTGCGCGACAAGGGAAAGAGGAAGATTATCGGCTGCATGGAGGAAGAGCAAAGCTACAAGTTTCGAGCAGACCCACTTGTGCAAAAAGTAGCTTTGGCCATAGAGGCAAAGAGCAACGCGATAAGAGAAACACACAAAGGCAAAGAGAGAAACAGAGAATGGAGGAAACAGAGAAGGAGTTGCATGAGTTGAAGGAGCAACTCCGTAATGAACAGGAGATGCATAGACAGGAGAAGGAAGCACAGAAAGAATAGGTACAGTAGGGGGTGAAACCTGTTCAGACAGATGAAATTGTACCTGTAAAGATAGTATACTCATTAGAACAGCCAGCATCAGGCAAATGGGGTGAACCATCACAGGAGCAGGACTTTGCTTAGGAGATAGAGCAAGCACTTGAACAGATGGATACGTATATGGAGCAATAGGAGTTAGATCAAGACATTGACCTCATGCCTCACCACTAAGAGGTCAACCCACCAACTTCACCACATCCAGAAGAGGAGCAAGTCCCAGGCGACTAAGGAGACACTGAAATCCTTGGAGACAATTCGAAGGAGGAGATACACAACATCTCATTTGACGAGTCTCAACATAGAGTCGTGCAATCTTGCAGAGTGTTGACTCTTGAGGATCATACATCTCTTGCACATTTTGAGGAATGAGTGATCGTGTATGATGTGTGCAAACATCCAACAGCATTGGCCAATGATACCAGAGCATATACTGAAGCCACTCGGTCGAGTGTTCGCTTCCTGATAGCTGAGAATGAGCGAATGGCTAAGAATCTACAGACAGCCAAACAGGAGGATAATTGGTTACAACATCCGCCCAAGCAGAATTGAAGAAGGAAATACTGGATGAAGTATTGTCCCTTGACACAGTCATGCGGGTGTTGTATTCCAAGTTTGGTACCATGCATAAGGAAGTTGTCCATCTCAACGGTTGGTAGAAATGATGTGCTAGAAGAGCACGTATCCTATTGAATGTACATGCTGCTGTTGATTACATGAAAACATGGATGATGAGATACATGGGAGGCCCACTTCACTTTCCTAAGATGATGAAGCCCAGAATGGTCGAGTTGAAGGCACGCATCCAGAGTCAGATCCAAAACTATGAAGATCTCTCACAGCTCATCACTAATCTATAGGCTTCCCATGCACGTGTATTCAAGAGTATGGATGTTGTTGTGCATGCACATGCGATCCCATCTATTGGGACACTCACCCAAGCCAAGACAAAGGAACAGGTCCGACTGGAGCTTGACTCATACTTTGACAAGTTGATGCGTATAGCCACCAACCCAGACTTGTCAATCCATGCAGACAC
Source organism: Pinus taeda (assembly GCA_000404065.3). NCBI lineage: Eukaryota > Viridiplantae > Streptophyta > Pinopsida > Pinales > Pinaceae > Pinus > Pinus taeda. The sequence continues at coordinate 50,220 of APFE031290763.1, forward strand.
CATGCATAAGTATGTTGTTGGTCCAACTGCACTCAAGACAATGATGTGGATGCTATCAGACGAGTTGGACAGAGGAGCCTAAGAAGTGTACCGAGATGCTATGGAGGCAAGAGTTCATTTGCAGAAAGATGTCACCTTAGAGTACACAGACACCATCGCAGACTACCAAGCTTGGCATCAATTCACTACCGTCGACCACCATGAGGATGTTGAAGAGTTTCTCTTCCAACAGTTGTCTGAGTCATAGTGATGTCTTGCATGGCTTGCTCAAGCCATTTTCTCTCACATGGGTACATGTGCATTGTAATGTAACATCTTGTCAATTGTAAGTTCAATTGTAGTTGGATGTAACATTCATAGAATAGATGAAGAGTCATGAGGATAGATGAACTGTCACAAAGGGGAATGTCAAGGGCCGCCCCACCCTTTTCTATAAATAGTCCCTCATAACTCATTGTATAGGCTTTTGGTGAGCCAAGATTCCGATAGGAGTATCTTAGAGAAAGCTTGGATAGTGTTGTAATGAGTCTTGGCTTCTCCACTACACAGAGATAGCATATCTCTTTGGACGAGCAGGCGATTGTGGCTATAACATTCTGCTATCAGAACTAGTGGTTGGAAATGGATGTATTGTATGACTGGAACTTACACTTCTTAATATAAAAAAGCCAACACATTTCTTGCATATGTTGTATTATATTTCAACTATCTTGAGTACTCTAAATGATATATGTATCTGTTTGCTTATGCATGCATGTGTAGCTATTTCTGTATATGTATGTATGAATCTTTTTAAAATGTATTGTTGATTTAGCCATCAATTTGGATTGCTAGCTTACTTGCTTTCCATCTTGTGATGCATCTTTTCTCATGTGTTCCCTTCTTAACTCCATGCTATCACAGGTTTCCAAGGGGCGCACTCACCTCACCCTCCATGTGTTAGAACCGCTCATGCACCTTCATTGACTTACCGCATATGTCACACCCTTGATACCAACATGGACATCTTACTTGCCTCTGTGCAAAACTACAGTGAAGGCATTACTGTATGAGCCACTGCTGAGACTCCTACACCAAATGGTATGAGGTCTAATTGGGACTTCTTACCGAGGAGATCCCCTGACATGTTGGCAGGTCCAACACCGTCAACAAGTCCCTACATGATTTCACTCATGAAGGAGATGGGACGTTTGTCATTTAGCTCATCCTTCTAAGTGAGTACTGCAGCAAGTGAGTTGTCAGAGGCAGAGATGTATAGCAAGAAATATTTGTTAAAATATAGGATGTAAAGTGCAGGCGCATCAACTACAACCTGCTTGATAAAGGTGAATGCATTCTTTTCCCTCTTAACCTAGTTGTAGACTGCATCATTCTTGATCATGTCTTGCATAGGTTTCACTATCTGCGCATAATCTGAGATGAACTTTCGGAGGAAGTTTATCTTTCCCAAGAAGGACTGCATTTCTTTCTTGCTAGCTGGGTCAAGAATCTGTATAATGGTCCAAACTCAGTCTGGATCAACCTTGATTCCACTTCTGGCAATGATGTGCCCAATGAGGTTCCCCATAGATGCTGCAAATACGTAATTTTTGGGATTCAAGGAAATCCCGTATTTACGACATCGCTCGAATATATTCTTTAGATGGCATATGTGGTCTGACCATTTTCTGGTAAGGACAGTCACGGAATCAAGGTACACCACTATGCTATTTCCGATGAGTCCGCGAAAAGCGATGTCCATGGCACGCTAAAAAGTTGCGCCTGCATTCACGAGCCCAAATGACATTCTCTTGTATGCGAACATACCCCACTTGGTACAAAAGGTAGTCTTTAGTCTATCAGGTTCTACTACCAGAACCCAGTTATATCCTGAAAAACCGTTGAGTAAGGAAAACATTTCTGCCCCATATACTGTCTATAAAATATGCTCCATTGATGACACAGGGTAGTTGTCTTTGTCCGAGGCACAGTTCAAGTTTTGGAAATCAACGCACAAGCGAATCTCCTCGAGCTTCTTTCGTATAGGAACTAAGTTAGAAACCCACGTGGAATGACAAACTCTGTAAATGATCCATGCATCCAACAACTTAGTCAACTCTTTATGTATGAGGGGTTCAAGTGACAGATGTACTTTCCTCAGCTTCTGCTGAAATGGCTTGACCCCTTCCTTGATCGGAATAACATGTTAGATTATTCACGTGTTGTATGTTTTCAGATCATCGTATGTCCATGTGAACACATACTGATACTGTTTGAATAGGTTGACAAAGCCTTGTCGCTCCTACTGTATGCAACACGTACCAAGATTAAAGAACTTCAAATCTTGTTCTATTCCCAAGTTTATCTATTCATGCATCATGGTGGAGTTGTGGGTTTTTCTATTCCTTGGCCCCTGAAAGCGGTTCTACAAGTCATAGAGATTTTTGAGAGATACCACACCCTTGGGGATGAGGTTGCCTTTCTTGTCATTAGCTGTAGCTTATAGAGACTGCTCATGCTCATCTTCGTCAATCGATGCATCCTTGAAGACATCAATGTTGGACATGAAGTGTAGTATATGTTGATCATCCTAAAAAAACATGTAGATTAGTTAGGTTATCATGGATAGAAGGCTTATGCAAAATTTCAATAGTAAAGCTATCAAGTGGTGACATCCTAGCAGTTGCATTTGTTAAGGCATTGACAGTTGCATTACGCATTCTTGGCACTAGTGATATTGAAATCTTGGAATTTAGAGATTAGTCGCCATACCTCTTGTTGGTAACTTTTGAGATGAGGTGATAAATAGTGTATGGTGTTATGTAACTATCGTACCATGATTTATGAATCACCTACCATATTGAGCACAACAACGTTGAGTCGAATGGATTTGTGCAAGGCCAATGCAAGTGCTTCATATTCAAAAGTGTTGTTCATGCACTCGAACTCCAAGCGACTTGAGATCAAATGTTTCATGTGCTTCAGTTCTATCAAGACACACCCGACTCTAGAGCCATTATGTGTCTTTGATTCATCAAATACATGGTCCATAACTTGTTTGTACATGGAATGCTTGATGCACTAGTACTACTGCTGCTACTGTTACTAGTGTTACAATGTACTGTACAATTTTCATTTACATCAGTTGGGCAAGAAAGGAGACCCAATTGCATGTCTGGTGGGGTTGGGGCTGGCAGTGTGAGATAATACCCTAGCTATGTTTCTATGATTTCTGAACATGAGTTCCACAAAAGCCAAAAGTTCGTTCTCACCATTGATGGGAGTGACATTGTGTCTCATGTATCTCTTGGATAACACCTGGATCTAATTTATTTTGCCCTGGTACAGAAGCCACAAGTGTGACTAGTCTATAGCAAAGTACCCATTCAACTTGCTACACCAGTCTTTGCTAAGTAGTAATCCATATGCTTCTGGTATGTCCACAATGACAATGTTGATGAATTGGTGAACTTGGTCGTCACTAGATAATCGGATGATCACATTCCGAAGTTCACCAAAGGTTGGTACACACGTTCGATCTAGTTGGATGATCTGCCAGATGTCTTACTCCATTGCGCATTGATCTGCTTAGCAATGGAGAGTGGCATGACATTAGCTGATGTGCTAGAATCAACCAAACAGTTGTGAACATTGTAGTTAAAGATTTCAAATGAAAGCAAGAATGGAGGGAAAAACAAAAGTTTGCTTCTTCCATCTAGAGTGTGTTGAACACAGTTGTAAGTGAACTGGGAGATGTTATTTCCCCCTTACTAGTAGAGGTTGTGTTGTCTAAGGATGTTTTCCCCAATGTGCACAACAAAATATCCCACTGACCTTGGATCTTAGTTTCCTCGAATAAAGAGATGTTTTCACGAGTTTTCTTCATATCTTCCACAAAGTTGTAATCAAGAGCGGATAAACTCACTGAGATGTCCGGGGTTATACTTGTGTTTGTACTGTCTGACGGAGTGTTCTGAAGTTTACTACTCATGGACATACTCTTGTTCACAGCTATCTTCCCAGGCTTGGTTTGTGCTTTATGCTTTTGGATGGATGGTGGATCAACCTTTCTCAATATTTCAAGCCTTCTTTTCATCTCCCCAATTGTAGGGGGAACCCCTTGACTTCTGAGATTGTATCGACCACTTTGCTTTGGGGGATACTTCTCTTTGTTCATCTTTTGCACTACTTGCAAGCATTGATACATGTTGATCACGTGCCTAGTGTTGGGTGCTTCATAAAATGTAGCATCTTCCTCATCATCTTCATCTCTCGACTGGTACTATGCATTATTTACCGTGTTTGGCATACGGTTGCATATTGAGTCCACAACTTGTTTCTATTCTAGACAAGTCCCTTTCCGGTGAAGGTATTCATGGAATGAGAAAAAATCTTCATTCACGCATAGTTTCATCTAGATCACTGAGCTGGAGCTCTGCATAGTTTTAGCTGGGAAGCGGTTGCTGCCTAATGACATGCTTCCCTTTTGCTGTCTGGGAGGCTGACTTTTTGCATATGTCTCGATCGTTTGTTGTTTTAGTTCACAGACCTCTATTGTCAAGTTCTTGCTGAGACGAGTAAGGGTTTCAATGTCACTTTCTTCCTTGTCTTTACCCTTTATTGTCGTAGCATGGGGCTTCCTACTCACATATCTGGAGTCTTTTTTTGGTTCATCATCCTTGATGACTCTAATCATGCGCAGGTCTTTTTCCACAACGATCGCCTCTTTGTAGTTTTCGGGTAATGTTGGTTTCGTAGCTCGCTTGATGAACCACAAAATATTGGTTGGTAGTGTAGACGTATAATAGTTGAAAGTGATGGAGTCATGAGGTTTTGTGTCTGCTAAAAACTTGTTCAATATGCACAAAAACCTCTAATAAAATATCTTCCGTTCTCTTTCGAATCCATCTTTAGACTACCCAACTATTTGAGCAATATGGCAGGGGTCTTGTCATCAACAAATTTTTCCAAAAAAATCCTTTTGAACATACCCCAGTTATGGATGGAATTGATAGGAATGTTGTGATACCAACCGCTGCACGACCATCCATGGTACACGAAAACAATCTGCATGCAATGTCATTGTGTTGTAGCTCGAGTGTCTGTAGTTGCAGGTAGAATTTGTCCAAGTGGTCTTCTACCTTCACTATTTTGTTAGGGTCATATTTTTCCAACATCCTCTCTGAATGCTTTGGAATCCTATGCAAAGAACCCGAGAGAGCCAATGGTCCTTGAGCCATCCATTCCAAGTTCTGGTCAACCATGTCTACTTCTTCTTCATCCTCCTCCTTTTCTTTAAAATCTGTCGGTTCCGGCTCTGAGTCTGTTGATTTGTCTCTGCCTCATCCGCTACCTTCCCCTCCATCTCCTATACTGGAGCCTAAGCCCAAGATCATGAGGGTGTCCTTTCTCCCTGTTGGAATACTTGAGGTTCCTCTCCATTCTCAACAGCTTCTGCCAAACCTTCGAGTGTGGCAAGAACTGCTTCTTCCACCGATGATACAACAACTCCTGTGGGATTGGTCTTTCTCTTCTTTGTTGCGTATGGAATATCTTTTATTCCTGGGATCAGTATGATTTCTTGGGCAAACTAATGAATGATGGGAGGGACAAAGGAGAGGTGATGATACAAAATTTCATGTTCATGTCTGGGAGGTGAGGAGTAACCAACTTCAGAGTTGTGTGTACGGGAGAGGGAGTGCGAGTTACTTCCTTGACTTGATGATTAATGAGTGGGGGTGAGAGGACATTCAGCCATAAACAATTGGCGTCCCTCCTTCTAGCACCAGAAATGTTGATGGTGTTGGACCTGCCAACATTCAAGGGATCTCCCTGGTATGAAGTCCCAACTAGACCTCACACCGTTTGGTGTAGGAGTCCCATCCGGTATGATGGCTTGATTGCCATTATCTTAAATATTTACCTTAGCTCTTGCTTGTAAGCACATGAGAGTGGTTTACTTTATCTTCAAACAATGAGGTTCAGTGCCTAGTGAGTGCCTAGTGTCACTTGTGTCAAGGTTCTTTCACTACAGAGGGAGAGGGTTAGAGTGAGACTCAAGTTGAAAGGGAATAGTCCCAACTCTGTTAGAGATACACAACATAGCAGGACATGCGCAACTTCCGACAAAGTATTACACACAGATGCAGCAATCACAAACACAAGGTGAATATATAACACGTACAACACCCAGTGGAATAGTCCACACGAGTGCAATGGCCGCTATAACAAGTTTACGAGAATGATTCTGTCGAGTGTCTGACAGAATAGTCCACATAGGAGAGACAACATTAACAAATGATACAACACATTTCCAACAACATATGTAGTAAAACAACCAAAATAGTTCAACTGTCTTAGTATAGGTTAAAGAAAAATGCATTACAAGCATCCAAAGAATAGTATTACAAACGAATACAATACATGTGTGAAAACATGCTGCCCTATTAACAGGCTTCTGATTAAGTGAAAGTTCCAAGACACATTGGTACACCATACGTCATTAACCCTATTAGTGGGGCATTGGAGCCATTGCTCGCTCCTCAAAGAAAATACTACAGACTCTCAAGGCTATGTGGGAGGAGCCAAGGTGAAAAGTCTTTTGCATGTACAAATGAGGGGTATGTATAGCCAAGGGTGAAATTAACCCTTGTGAATGTTTGACTTCCCTCATGATTGTTTGAATTACATGACTCTTCAAATTTACATGTGGGTCCCTTGGACTTCCACATTACATTACATTGATTACAATAGTATGGCCCATAGTAGTGATGTGGCTGAGATGACTCATGACATGACTCAACACGATAGTTCTAATATGTTCATGTTAATGGTGGTGTCCATGTTGAGCTGCAGTGTTGCTGAGTGATGAGTGTGCTCTTGGTGTATCATATCTTCACCTCTGCATGGAAATATGTGTAGAGTCTTCAATGGTATTGGTGTTTGCCTGATGTTTCACATGCATGTATCCCATTCGCTAGTACTTGGCATGCTTCATGTGTTCATCCGTTCACGAACAAGTCTCCCAGCATGCACTTCTTATTCATCCCGTTCATCGTCACACCATGTCTTATCCATGTATCTATATCTGCAATCACTCATGATGGGACGACATCAAAGACATAAATCTCCTAGCCTACCATGATGCATCATCTTTCGCTTTTGGGTGCACATGACTGGGAGAGAGGACAAGGCTCTGAAATTGTGCATAGCACATTTCAGGGCGGGATGTGGGCTCTGACGCCTTGTCAAGGAAAATTTCATAGAGGTCATTGGGAAGCTAGGATGAGCAGTCCGAAACATCAGTGACCTTCTGTGGGATATGGCTCAGCTAGGAGGCACAACTGCACAATTTTTTCAGGGAGGTAATGCGGGCAGAAGGGAGGTCACAGGTAATGAAAACTGCATAGATTCTCCATGGAGATTGGCAATGGGCTACAGGAGATTACTCGCCAAAACTATGCAAAAATGGGAGGGAGGCATGTAGGACATGTTTGCGTAGTTTCTGGGCTGAGCGAGGTGTCAGGAAACTCAGATCCATAATTGCATTAGCATCTATATTGATTTCCTTAAACTCAAAAGGTTCATAATTAATTAAATCTATAATTATGCCTTTAAAGTTTCAGAAGAGGGAAATTTAGAGCATAACACCAGTAGTGCCTTGGAGCTTGTATACCTTAGTGACAGGCTTCCTCGCAATTGAAAATGGGTTTACATCATTGGTTTCTAATCGGTCAATTCCATGGGTTTTCAATGTCAGCTCATCTATTCACACTTAGTGGAATGTAATAGGTACAATGGGGTCTGTTTTCATCATTGGTGGGTCCCATAGTGTTTGTTAACAATACACCTCATTGATCGGTAATCAGGTAGTTTCTACCATACTCGACATCAACACATTTATTTGCATGTTGTAGATTCATACCAATAGGTTTGTAATATTCATAATTGGAATTTCATAGCTAATACCAAGAAATGGACTAGGAATAATAAATAAACTAGAACTCATACACAATAATTAAAACACCAAAATGTCCAGTAGCACAACCTCAACCATTTTATTTAATTTTATGATAATAGAGTACATAAAATGAGTTGAATTTTTGGAACTTGGGCTTGCTATGCAAGCTATGCAAACCCCATGTAGTACAACTCTAATATGGAGGAAATACTGGCCCAAACTCGTACTGTGCACTACCTAGAAAATTACTATTACTGTTGCTGGAATGAAATTGAAGATTCTGCCCTGAAGAATGCTCAAATCACCCTGAAATTGCAACCACAGATTCCCTTCCAAAACCGCAGAAATACCCAGAAAGGGTTTGGCCCAAATCCAAGCCAAAACTAAGCCCACCAAGTGATGCAAATTTTCCAGCTAAATAGTAATTCGCCCTGCTATAAGAATGAGGATTTTAGGACCGAATATTTCCCAAAAAATTCTATAAAACTAGCCAGAGAATCCTCTCAATAAACCCACAAAAATCCAGAAAGGGTTTGGGCTGAATCCAACATGCCTCGATGACCCCAAGAAATATGTATGGTTTTAACTAATTGGAAAAATGCCCTGTAGAAAGAATTCTACTATAGAAGGCCAATCAATTACTGGAAAAATGTCCTCCAAACCCAAAAAATCACTCCTCCAAGCCCGAACTCCACAAATCTCCTTGTCAAAATGTCTGCGTAGTAACTGTCTAGAAACCCCTAAAATAGATGAATTCAAACCTCCAAATTGAAGCACTCTCGGCCCTGCAAATCACCAAGGAAAAACTCGCCCTCCCTATGGATAAATCTCTGCAAATTCTCTAGCCAAAATCCCATTGTTTGCCGACTTCTCTCAACCCTTCAAATTTCCTTCTGCACCCTAAGAGAAGCACGGTTCAGTTGGAAATGGTATGCAATGTAGCTCCTAGAGAAGCCTTGAGATGGACTCCTTCTTACTCCCCTAGGGTGACACTCGAAGTTCACCGAAGGTAGAGGTGGAATTCCTGCTAAAAAATTCCTTGTGCTAAAACCCACAGTTGTCTTGGTTAAGCAACTCAAGAGAACTAATGTTGAAATTGTTAAATGACCAAAGATAATCCACAAAATGATTCCATCCTCCTTTTATAATTACCCCTCATGCCTCTAGACTCTGTTTTTTAATATTATTTTATTGGTGGGGGCCATTTTCCACTAAGTCAATTTTTCTACCATTTAATAAAATAATAATTTGATGCTATTCTCTAATAAAATAATACTAGCCACCTTTCTCCAATAATATTTCCCCTTTTTAATTAACATTACTATAATTGGGAAAAACTGCTTAGTGACTCTCATGCTCACAAAATTGGGGATATTATACTCCACCTCGCTAAAAATTGCTTGTCCTCAAGGAATGCTCGAACATGCGCTTTCTCTCTCTCTCTCCTGATCAAACTGTCACTGAAAATAATACTAGGGTCACAAATGTGCCACTAAGTCACCCTAAATATTTGTACCATCTTGTCATAAATGAATCTCTCAATACCAAGGTCCCATGCTAATCTCAAAAATATGCCACCATGCCGACGTTGCACCACTCTAATTACAAATGTCTGCCCATCATGCACATGTTGTATCCTCCTCTGCTGGAATCCAATGGTGAAACACTGATAAATGCCAAATAAATTCCGCCTAGGAATCTCCATGATTCTAAAGCCTACCCATCCAAAGCTAACCCCGAACTTGTGAAACAATAGGGATGCATGCCTCGCCATACGATGAAGGCCTCTGTGAATCCCCATGTGTCAACCCAAGAGTGAACTAGGTCACTCTCTACCATGACTCCTCTCATCATGAGACATAGTGATCTATCAACCAACTGAATCCCCGAATTCCATAGTTAGACCTAATGCGACATAGATTTGAGAGCTGTTGGAATCTATCCATGCCTCGTCTCTAATCCTTGCATGCAATCAATAAACATGCTCCATATATAATGAACTAATATGATGCATGCTAAACTGCCCCGTGCCTGTCACAGCATAGTACTGATGACCACTGGAAACTGCATGTGCCAAATAGCTACCCCTTGAATGCAACCAATAGATGGGTTTCCAATACTTGCAATTGAATCAATGTATGTCGATACATCCTTCTCCTTCCAGCCATCACTGCTAAGTCTGCCATCCACCCTCTTGATAATGTGACAATACAATGTTTGGAGCCCGGACACCCACTTGAAAACTAGCTCACTCATACACGGTATCCTCTGTTCATGTAGGATCCCGACATGCCCTGTGGAAAGAGTGGCATGTGTCTCCTCTATGACCAACTCCCCGGTTGTAGGCTCAATGATGAACAATACGCCACCCATGCAGAAGATCAACTCATCTCCTATCCAATGGTTGTCAACTCACGCACCGACCCTGCTCATGCAGTGGAGAATATCTATTGTGCCCCTAAGGCACTGAATTGCATAGTGTCATCTCAAGAAAATCTCCCAAGTCCTACTATCCACACTGTGGGTCTGGATCGAACACAACAAGGCTCCCCCCAACTGCATGTGGTGGCAATGAGTGGAATATGCATGGGTTCCGATGTGTATGATCAAGAACTCGTGTGGGCAATCTCAGCTTGTCCCATGACCGATCTGTTATACCAACTTGGGTGTTTCCACCCCAATGAGATGCCTGACATCCTCGTCAAGGAATCTCCCTACTAGTAGCACTCCCTCAGTCCACAGTGCAACCCCACACACTACTACATATAACCATGTATCCTCGTGTCTCCTAGAACACAACTACACCTAATCACACATCTTTGTGCACCGTTGGACCTTGCTACACGTTGTTGGATCATCCTGAATCAACTGGTATCCCTACTGTATTAATGTGTTTCTCACTCTATGAGGGAATGATAAGATGTGAACCACTCCTCTTACACCATGATGTAAATCTTCACACCACTGTGCACCACTGCACACCTCTGTGCTCCTCCACATACTATTGTGCATTGTTCCATACCCCTATACACACCTGGATATTAAGGTCTAAGACTGAGTCCATATGCAACATCCCACATCCTGTTAGGATCGCCATCTCTACTACCACTTTGCTGGTATGCCCTCCATGATATGAGCTATATCTTCTCATCTACCCAAATAGACCTAAGCAGCCTAACTCCTCACATGTTAACAAGAATGATACTACTGCACCTAGCCTCAGTAGTTCCTGTGTCCCATATGCCAATAAGAGAGCACTTCCTCCATACAATACCCTTTCTGATAGCCTGTCGATGCCACCTCCTCCTACCAGCTCTTGCCAGAGTAAGCTAATCACCCTGTAACTCCATGCATAGTCAATATGCCAAGACAACTCATGAAATATGTCTGATCCCCTATCAAACCATCTTGTAATTAGTGTTTACTTGGGCTCTGAGGGAGATATGAAAATGTGTGTGTGCCTAAACGTCAGATCCATCATGTGGCTACTACCATCACCTACCACCTCTATGATGTGATGGGAAATACCACCTAGATCCCAATAACAGTCTGGCCCTTGAGTCCCTTTGGAAATCCTTGGCCTCTGCTAAACTATGGCCATGGATGTATCAAACTGCCTAGCTTGCTCCATCAAGTATCAACTCAGTACCTATCACCATCCAATCCCAAAGGAGGGATCAAATGTACGATCCAGTGTGGAAGGAACAAACCCTCCAAGCTGATGTGGTTTCATACTTAGCTCATGTCGCTCAGTCCTGCTAACCTGGCAATCCCCTCATGCATGCCTAGACAACTTTGCCTCCCTCAACCCTATGTGTAAGGGTGGGATAATAACGCTTTAGATCCCATTAGTGTGCCTATGAAGTGAACTATGCTAAAATCCCAATGTGTGGTCTCTATGTTCCCCTCATCAATGGCTAGCCCAAAGGATGATTGTGCATCCTCCTCCATCATGGACTCAACATGAGCCTTTAACTGCTCCTCCATAGATAATCCAACATGCAAGACATGCTCACCAGTCAGCTGTAGGTGACTGTTGTCCGACAAATCTATCATAGATCTGGATGCCTATGTACCTATTGGCTCCTCATTAACAATGGATATGTCTCCTGACACCTCATCGACTTGTGGTGCACTACAATCACCTGAGAAATCAGTCAGAACTCGGGATACCTCATGAATGGATACCCCAAAAACGAATGGGATCTCATCAACGAGTATATGCTCAACTGTCTCCTTTCCAACCATGGCCCTTTGAACTACTCTCTCATCTTCTTCCTTAATCCTCCTCATCATTCCTACATAATTCCACTAAATCCTCACTGATTTGTGTGTTTCTCTTAGTTCACAGAACTCCGAAAAAGATAGGGATGCTTGAATGCCATGACCCAGTGATTGGTATGCCCTCCAATTTGCTTCCATAACTCCACATCAGTTGCAATCATGTCTTGCCATCTTGATGCATTACCCATAGTTTTGGGCATAATGGATTTGTTGTATAATTGAGAATGGTCCTAATTCCCAATTGTGGAATGAATCAACTGCTCCCCCACATCAATCATCAATTGATGCATCCTAATCACCTCATTCAAGGTTACTTCCATGTTGTTTGATTCTAATATTTCTTTGGATCCCATGACTTCTTATCGTTTTATTTTGGTCTTGTCATAGAATGAAGGGTTTCCAACAGGCTGAGCCAAGATTATGGCTTTGATACCACTATAATATTCATAATTGGAATTTAACAGCTAATACCAAGCAATGTACTAGGAATAGTAAATAACCTAGAACTCATACACAATAATTAAAACACCAAAATGTCGAGCAACACAATCTGAGCCATTTTATTTAATTTTATGCTAATAGAGTACATAAAATGAGCTAAAGTTTTGGAACCCAGGATTTCTATGCAAGCTATGCAAACCCCATGTAGTACAACTCTGATCTGGAGGAAATATTGGCCCAAACTTCTACCGCGCACTACCCATAAAATTACTGCTACTACTACTGGATTGGAAATGAAGATTCTACCTTGAAGAATGCTCGAATCACCCTGAAATTACAGCCACAGACTCCCCTCCAAAACTACAGAAATACCTGGAAAGGGTTTGGCCCAACTCCAAGCCAAAACTGAGCCCACCAAGTGATGCAGATTTCCCAACCAACTAGCAATTCACCTTGCTATAAGAATGAGGATTTCAGGACTGAATATTGCCTGGAAAATTCTATAAAATTATCTAGAGACTCCTTTGATTAAACCCACAAAAATGCAAAAAGGGTTTGGGTTGAATCCAACGTGCCCCTCTGACCCGAAGAAATGTGTATGGTTCTAACTATTTGGAAAAACCCCTTGTAGAAAGGATTTTGACGTAGAAGGCTAATCAATTACTGGAAAAATCTCCTCCAACCCTAGCAAATCACTCCTCCAAGCCTTTTTATTTCTCCATAGCTCGAACTCCCCAAATATCCTTGTCAAAATGTCTGCGCAGTAGCTGTCCAAAACCCCCTGAAATAGATAAATTCAACCTTCCAAAATGCAACACTCTCAGCCCTGCAATTCACCAAGGAAAAACTCATCCTCCCTATGAATAAATATTTGCAAATTCTCCAGCCAAAACTCCATTGTTTTCTAGCTTCTCTCAACCCCTTCAAATTTCCTTCTACACCCTAAGAGAAGCATACTCCGGCTGGAAATGGTTTGCAATGTATCTCCTAGAGAAGCCCTAAGATGGACTCCATCTTACTCCCCTAGGGTGACACTCGAAGTTCACCGAAAGTAGAAGTGGAATTCCTTGCTTGGAAATTCCTTGTGCTGAACAACACAGTTGTCTTGGCTAAGCAACCCAAGAGAACTAATGTTGAAATTGTAAAACGACCAAAGATAATCCACAAAATGAGTCCATCCTCCTCTTATAATTTCTCCTCATGCCTCTAGACTCATTTTTTTAATATTATTTTTATTCGTGGGGGTCAGTTTCCATTAATATTAGAGAACTTTTGAGGTCTAAAATGGGTCTCGTACAAAAAATGTACAACCAAAATAAACTTTATAAGGACCAATAGGATTCAAGATGACGATGTCAACCATGGGGGATGATTCACCATTTTGGGGTAAACAAGTAAAAAGATTAAAAAATAATAAAATAATAAAACTGCTTTTTCAACTTGTATTTTCAACTTATCTCCCTAAGGTTTTACTCAAATTTTGAATGGGAATACTCGTTGGATGCTAAATTTAATTCCTCATCCAAAGAGTACCCATATTGCATACTTTTGATGGTCCTTACTACACGAAAAATGAGAAATACATGAAAAAATGTGATTGCAATAATGTTTTTCATGTATTTCTCATGTAGCGTGTAACAAGGTCCATCAATAGTATGCAACATGGGTACTACTTGGATGAGGAATCAAATTCTTCATTCAACGAGTGTTCCTGCTCGAAATTTGAGTAAACCCATAGGGAGAAAAGTTGAAAATACAAGTTGAAAAAGTAGTTTTTTTCTTTTTTCCCTCTAAAATTTGATGATGTAATGTAATCTTATTTTATTATTTCCACTATTATTTTATAATTTCCTTAGGAAAAATTTTAGACTTCAAAATATCCCTAACGGTCAATTTTTCTACCATTTAGTAAAATAATTATTTGTCATTATTTTCCGATAAAATAATACTAACCACCTTTCTCCAATAATATTTTCCCCTTTTAATTAATATTACTAAAATTGGGAAAAACTCCTTAGTGACTCTCATGGTCACAAAATTGGGGATATTACAAGTTATGTTGAAGACTCCAGGATAGGAAAATTCCGCTGTTATATGGCACCCTTCATAGGTTGCGTTGGAGCTATGTATCATTTATATACTTTAAGGACTACTCAGGGACACTTCATGTATGTCATGTGTCCATAGTCTTATTGATGTATACTGTGACATAGATCCACACTGTATTTGTTGGTGGCTATGATCTATTTGATGAGTCACATGGATCCACTATGTATTGTTCGTGGCCATGTCTTAGCATTTCATGTCATGGATCCATAGTGTATTTTTGGTGGCCATGTTCAATTTCTCTTTATGACCGAGCATGGGTATTCCAGCCTCAGAGATGTTATTAGCAGAGTTGAGACTTCAACCCTTGAGTCCCTTTGATCCCGCTTTGCAGTCATGGAACCTTCCTCCCATTTTTAGCTTTGAGTTTTGTTGTAATGCATTTTGGCCATCAGTTTCTCTTCTGACCTCATGCATTATGGGGCATTTGTTATAACCATATTTTCCACTCTAGTATAGTAAGAGAGACCCAAGTTCAACTTACCTTAGTTTTTGGATAGAATGCATCTTCTTTCACCTTTTCTTTTACTTATGTGAGATTTATTCCATGTTAAAAGGGTGCAATTACATGATTGAGTAATTTTTCATAAATATTTTGTCAAAATTTTATAATTATGAGATAATAATTATTTCATAATTGAGACAATTGAGGAAAAAGTTTATAATTATGAAAAATGTTTTTAGGGTTTGTTATTCCTGAGGAGATCAACTTGTCCCACTGGTGTATGAGTTGGCTAGGGATCTATTATTTTAGAAGTTTCTTAACTTCTCGATCCCATACGTATCTAGATATATTCTCCCAGAGGATAGAATGAACCTATATAATCTCACTAAGAGGAAAGGGGTGGATATCGAGCATCCATATTATAGTGCGGGAGCTCTGCTGCATTGGGAGAAGGAGGCCAAGTTTCAAGTTGGAGGAGAGGCCTCTCTTGTTTTAAGGTACAATATACATTATGTATTATAATTTTGGATTAATATACATATGTTCCTTTTCTATATCCATGTTTTGAATATGTTTTATGCTTGCATACACTGGTTTTAAGTTGACAAATCCTCTACGAAAATACCATTGTTTGCTTGGATGGTGGTGTTGTGTGTAGGGTCTTGTTTTATTGTAGGTGGAGCAAGATCTTCAAGTGTAAGTGAGTTTCCTCTGCATCGGACCCAAGAGAATCCACTGGCCTACGAGGATACTAGGTTTTAGATTTTGATCTTCATCTTATCATGTACAAGTGTTGAATGTATTTGTTTATGTAGGAAAGGATTGGGGTTTGACTTCTTGATCTTCCTATGATCATACACTCACATCTGGGTAGATCATCCTCTGATCTAATAGTTTAAAAGTAGCCTACTAGCTCCGTTAAAATTTTCTTGTAACAATTATATAATTATATTTTTAATTTATCGCTGATTTTCTTATATATAAATATATATATTAAAAAAAATCTAGGTGGTTGGAGGAAGATTATTTTCCACTTTCCAAATCAATTTCCACAAGTACATGTTGAACTCATATTTAGTATATTGTTTTAATGATTTTGATTTTGTTGTCGAAGACCTTGAACTAAACATTTTACTATACTTATGATTGGAGAGAAAAAATTCACCAATTAAAAAAATATAACACAAAACTTTCTTATAATTTTTAAAATATATTTATAAATTATTTAATTAAAATCTTTAATTTTCAAAATTGAATCTTCAATCTTGTGAAATTCAATCACATTTGTACTGCAAATGTTTAAATTAAGTTGGATTCATAGTGGTAGCAATAGAGAACCATTGAACCTTTCTTTTCAAGAGATAAACAATAGAAAGGTTTGTGTTGTATATTTTGGCCAAAACATTGAGTAAAGAACCCACATTTAGTCTTATTATAGTGATAAAAAATAGATTCTTTTGCATTTTTCTTCTTATTCATCATTCTCAAAACTAATTTTACTTGATGGTCACCCAATATTCAGACATTATCAAAGCATTGTAGTTAGTGATTTTGCAACCAATAAGGCCATTGTGTGACTTCCTAATTTGTAGAGGTGTTTGAGGATGACCTCTTCAATTATCCCTTGAACAATTCAACCCTTCCAAATACATTCAACACAATCCTATGAACATAGTTGAATCATATAGGTACATCTTCACTCACATTGTATGACATCTACCTTATGCTTGTATCACTTGGGCTCCCTTTGCTTCTAAATTCGCTTACATGGGCTTCCAGTAATGCATTTGACACAACAACGTGGTTGTACTTTATCCAAGGTGCAACATGTAAAACAACCCCATTGTGGCTGTGTGAATATTTGTGCACAACTTATAGTGCATACCTTTTGAATATACAGACTCAGTCATTATCCTCTATTAACTTTGTCTCATGTACACCACTCATAATCATGTGTGAGACCACTTCAAAGGATCATATTTATGCAAATGAGGGAAAGCTCTATAGGTTGTGGCTCTCTTGCATTCTCCCTCAACTATGTTGGTCTTACATGGGTTCTTCCTTTTCTTTTATTATCAAAATTAAAACAACTAAAAGAGTATGAAATTTAATGCAAATCATAGATTGTACTGGTTATTTAATTTATAACTAGTTAGTTTATAATCATAATACTTTATTTAAGAATTCAGATGAAAATAAAAAGTGTAATCATAATTTTTAAATAAAAATATAAAAATTTTAATAAAAATTTTGGTACAAGATTTCATTCAATCGCTTGTGAATTCATCACATAAATTTATATTTAAATTAGGAAAATTGGTAAATTTATTGAAGATATTTCAAATTGAGTTAGAGGGACTGTCACTATACTCCTGTGCCAAGGCCACTATTTACAAAAACGCTCAATAAAAAAAATCAAATCTTAAACCTAAACCAGACCCTAGACAAGACACCATTCAACTTAGCGTGATAGAATATAATTGATCATACAAAATTAAACTGCAAAAGTTCAATGCAAATATTCCCTTTAACAACCATGAAAGGGTCTCCAAATTGAATTCCAATTCCATGACACTCAAAGCACAACAAAGTCAATTTAATGCTTAGCCTCTTCCTAAAGTGCCGAATTGAAAACGAAGTTTGTGGCGGCTTGACATTGTGTGAAAAATGAAAGCTAGCCCATTTTTAAGTCTCTAGAGTTGATGTGCAGGTAAGCTGACTCACTTTTGTTTCGTTAATATCTAAATTTTTCAAAATTCCGATTTTTGAAATTTGGGGTCCATCATTACACATCATCTTTGTCCACTATCTTTGTCCACTACCTTTGTAAGTATAGGAGGCATTAGGTTAAGTAAATGGAATTAAAAAAGTTGATCGAAACGTGGATGACTTAAGGAGCCATTTCCTATTTTAATAGTTAGGTGAATGGAATTAAAAAAGGTGGATGGAATAAATTTGTTATTAATTTTTTTTAGCATGAGGAATAAATTTTTAAATATTGATAATTTTTTTTAAGAAATGTTATGTAAATATTGATTTATTTTTGAGTAATTTTATATTATAATTTTAATACATGATATTTATAATGATGTAGGCTATAGGTGGTAGATTTAATGATGTGTTAGTCGCCGAGTGTGATATCTGGCAGACATAAAGGGTGTTTTTAGCTAGCCAATTGGACGATAGGGAGGTGACACATGGAAAGTACAAGTCAGCACCTAGACATGTCGCAGGTTGTGATTGGTCAAAGCATAATGACATGACATGTGATGTGGCAGGTGATGTATCCCATGTGGGCACTTATACCAAGCTATTGAAGTATCAAAATCAACATTGTCTGGAGTGATCCAATACATAACAATCTGGTGTGACAAAAATATATGTTAATTGCAATCAAGCAAGAAAAGGATCATCAAATGTAGTTCTTTCCATTAGGGTTGGTATAGAAAGGTCATGGTCTAGCCATCTTGGTTTCACACAAAAGGACAATGTCTCAACATGTGGTTGCTAGGGTTTTAGAGTTAAGGGCTAGAGTTGAAAGGCCAAATGAAAGAGCACATCATCTAGGCATCTCGTAATCTAGATGTTAACAAAGTGTTCCTATCCACATGGACCCAAACATTGGATTCATCAAAGTTGATCAAGACCATGGTCATAACACAAGGTCACGAGGGATTAAAGGCTTGTCACTTGGAGCTAATGGAGTTAGTGTGAGAATCTAAACATTTGTGTTTCCGGTGAGCTCAAAGAGTGAGATAAGTGATTAACCCGAACATCAAATTCACTGCAATGATAGGGTAATCCAAGGTCATAGCGCTTGGTCACACAAAAAATTAGCTAACAAGAAAAGGTGCTAAGGAAGATCCAAAGAAAGATACTTAAAGGCTTGCACCATATAAAATATGTACATTCAGTTAAAGAACTTGGAAATGATAGAGCATATATGTGATCTTAGAGCACAATGGTGTATGCACATGCATGAGGAGAGCACATGCGTGAAGTGAGAAACATGCGTAAACTTTGTGTAAGCATGGGATGAACTACGTGAGATTTGGACTAGTAAGAGACAAGATAGAGAGCACATAGACATTACATTGGAAGATTTGAGAGAGCACATACATAAATAGATTGTGTGAAAAAGAAAGCCATTTGAGATCTAGGCTAGTGGAGAGCGAGCAAAGAAGAGTTGAATCCTGTACAGTGTGCTAGATGACCACAAGTTAACCAAAAAGAGTAGATCATTGCTGAGGAGGAAAAGAAGAAGGAGATAAAAATTAAAGAAATATGAATGTGTAATAATAAAAGAAAGTGCCTCTAGATCTAGCATGAAAATGTGATGAAATCAAGATTTTGATAGGAAATTGAGGTTGGATCAAAAATCTAAAGGGGATTGTCGTCTCTAGTAATTTGGCGCTTACAAATATGAGGGGCTTGGTGTCTCTTACAAGTTGATGATTGAAAATCTAAATGGATTGTGTCTCCCACAAGTTGGTTCTTGCAAATATGAGGGGATTGGTGTCTCTTGTAGGTTGGTGCCTACAAAAATTGTAATATTAGGTTTGTGCCTACTTCAATAAAATAATTAAAAGAAGTTTCTTAGTTTTCTTCTGGATGGGTTTCCACATATATCTTGTGAATTATCTCATGTGACTGGTGTATTATATTGTAATTGAATGTTTTAACTAGTCTATAATTTTATTATTCTAAATCACCCACCCCCCCTCAATATAATTGTGAATCCAATAATTGGTATGGGAGTGGGTTCTTCAGAAACAATATAACTGCTAGAAGGTAGATCATTAGGGACAAATGACCAGTTATGATGGATTCTTTTCAAATAGAGCTCCTATCTTTAACGAGACCAATTATACTTTATCAAACGTAATAATGAGAACCTATTTGATGTCTCTTGGTGTTGACATTTGGATGTATGTTGAAGATGGATACAAAGTCCCCAAATCCCCTCCAACAAATCCAATTAGAAGAAGGGAATTTACAAACAATGCAAAGGCCATGAATGCAATTCTCTGTCGCCTTGTTGAATCTAATTTTGTTAAGTTAATGCAATGTAAATCTACCAAGGATATCTAATATAAGCTCCAAAGAATCTACAAAGGAGATGATAAGGTAAAGAAAGTCAAACTTCAAAGACAAAGTTAGGTTTAAAAATATAAATATGAATGAAGATGAAAATATTGTAGGATTATTCCTTAGAGTTGATGAAGATGTAAACACCATTAAAGGACTTGATGAAAAGGTTGATGAAGTAATTATTGTCTAGAAATTACTAAGATCTCTTCCCATGATATTCAATGCCAAGATTTCATCCATTAAGGATATGAAGGATCTAGACACCTTAAAGATGGAATAACTACATGGAATCCTCACAACATATGAAATGAGGAATGGAAAAGACAGGTTAGGAAAAAAGGATGCTATCTTCAAAGTATCAAAGAAAGAAAATGAACATTTGAATGAATATTTCTCCAACCATGAATAAGATCTAGAAGTAGCTCAATTCATAAGGAAGTTGAAAGGGGATCTAGCAAATATAAAGCTAAGTTACCTCGTAAATGCTTTGTAGAATTGGCCATTTTGCTTCTCAATGTCCTTATCCTAAAGTAGAATATCATGAAAAAGAAAGAGATTAAGAATAGAAGTAGATCTTAGAAATATAAGAAGGGAAAGTCTCTTAAGAAGAAAATCTTATATTCCAAAGAAGATAGTTTCTCATCACAAGAGAGAAATGAATAGACATCTCATGAAGAACAAGAAGAATGTTTGATCAAGGCCATAGAAACTGAATATATTTAAAAAAATAATTCAAATATTGAAGAAGTTAAAGGAAAAGTAGACCTTGAAGGAAAGTTGGTTAGTGGTCTTGATGAATTAAAAAAGGTTAGAAGAAAGAACAGAAGGTTAAAGGAACAATTGTTGAATTTAGAAAAGAAAATTCATTTTTTTGATGAAGAATCAATCAATCCTCAAAAGGTTCAATTAGAATACGCAAAAGGAATTGAAGAAACCATAATAAAGTAGCTAAAGGACAAACAAAGAAGACGTGAAAGACCATAAGATGTTGGAAACTAAATCACTATTGAGAGGGGGGGTGAATCAGTAGCGATGACACATATAAATTTTTTCTCCAATTAATTAATCTTTAACCATGCATGAACTGAAACAGAAAACCATAGATTAGGGCATAAAAATAGACATGCAACCATAAAATCAATCAACACATAGAACACAAGTATGTCTGGTGGAAAACCCTTCCCTGGGAAAAAAAACACCTTGTTTCTATTGCATTGCTCAATTCTTTTATTAAATTTTTGAACAAATTTAACATGCATTAGATCACTCCCATGAGCTGGAAGAGTCGACTTCTTTCAAAGTATGTTGGCACCTATCAGAAATGAAACTATTTCTCTCACAGATCTACGAAATACTATCTTCTAAAGGCCACCATGATCAACGATCCTCGCCCAACTACCATTAGACTATCCAAATTATATTGGATGGAGAAATATATTCCTTCTACTGAATCCTCCAAGTCACTGTATACTGAGAAGCCTACGTGCCTTCACTTCCTCCATATGAACCTCGTTTCATAATCTTTCAAACTGGACTACCAATTCACTCAACATGAGAACAATAACAACATATAATCTAAGCACAATCAAATGATAAAATTTGTAGCATAAGATGCAATCAAAACTCGATAAAAAATATCCACACCAGCTGCAAAAAAATATCCTCAAAACTCTACTCCAATCCACACATCAACATGTCACTCACCGCATAAATAATGATTGAAATGAACTTCAACTATCTCCTACTACAACTGCAAACTAATTTAGAAAATTTTATAGGCTAATTGCATAGATTGCAGGCTCTTCTCCAAGCACACACTCATTGCACACAACAAAACAATCAACCATACTAGCAATGATCTTTCTCCAATAAATGGATGAACTCAAGTGCTCAACTCAATAATTACACAAAACTATTGAGCTCAACAATTTTGTTCATACGCATAATTTGATCCAGATTCAACTCATTGACTCTATAAACCACTAAATCCAATTTCCTTTTTGATATTTTCAACTTTAATCATCTTTTGGAGGTCCCACAAAATTTTCCGACCATAAACCAAAAAGTTATGATCAAGGAGGTTGCCAAAACACAAAAATTAGTTGAGAAATGTGATAAATTCAGAGAAAAACTTGTGAAAAGCCTTCAGTTGATCCCATGGAATTGTATCCATGTGTTTGAGCCTATAACCGCTCCCATAGGCTGCTCTTCCAGTGACCGTAGCCTTCCAACTGCTCCCACAAGATTTTCTCCATGCGACTGAGGCTAAAGCTAAGGTAAAACATCAATCCTTCAGCCCTGAACCTCTGCCACTTGATGGAATATCTTCTTTATCTTCTGAACACTCCTCCAAGCCACTGTGATAAGTATGCAATTGATGAATTAAGCTAAGAACAAGTCAATGACATGCAAGACCTATTCTCCTAACCTTAGTACCAAGATCAAAAGCTCCAACTCCTCAAGCAGCAACCACAATTTGTCCAAACATCTCCAACACCCATAGAAACACCTCTAACTCCTATAGCAGCATCTCCAAGAACCTATAGTAGCAACATCATGTCATCAATTTCCTCCAATGTTGATAGAGGCACCTCCAAAACATAGAACCTCATCTCAACACATGATGCAACAATCCAATGTCTCCAAGATGTAAAGAGACATATGCAACAACTAGAGCAACACTCCAACTGCCTGCAGTAGTAGCATCTCTAACCAACACAACATGCCAAACTCAAACCAATGTCACATGTGGATGCCATCTCTACTGAGTAGAGGAAACATCATGTCACAAGAAAGTTTACATCAATGTCAACTATCAAGACCATCAAGCCAAGCATCCATCACACATGCACATGAAAAGCAACATCTCCAACTTGTTGACATCAATGTCAACACTGTAATACCAACAGAAGATGCGAATGCATATTTTAGAAAGGATTTATCCAATAAACATGAAAAGAGAGATCCAAATTCAAATGGAGAAGTAATCATCCACCTAAAAACCCAATTTGAATAGGGAAAGATAAAAGAATAAATCCTCCCAAATTAACTAATAGAATGGGAGAGAAATTTTGAGAGGCTTGAAGGAGTGGTAGTTTCTCTAAGAAAATATCTCTATAAATCTTGAGCTAAAGTGTCTCTAAACTTAAGATTTGTAAAGAAATCCGAATCCATTAACAATATCCTTAGTTATCTAATATCACCAATAATCAAGACAAGTCTGGGTTACAAAGAGCACCTTTATATCTCAAAAGGAGATTCAGGTTCAAAGTCCCCCAAAAAAGGAGAGCTCATTAGCTATGTAAATGCACTCAAAGGGAGGTACAACAATGCAAATAGAGGCATTCATAAAAACAAGAACCAATAAAGAAATGACCCCATTCCACAAATGATAACAAAGGAAAATAAAAGAATCAACAAGAAAGATATAAATGATTCAACAAAACCACTCCTCCACTAAGACCATACATTTTCAAGTACCCAAATATCTTTTATGGCTACTATTTTTCATGTCATAACTTTAGTCATATGGCTGTAAATTGTAGAGCCCATAAATATATCGGAAATGAAAATGTTAGATTTGGTCAATACTTAATGCCTAGATCTAGGAATTCTTATACTAGAAAGAACAATGCATTTTCTCCTCTCTTGGACGAAATTGAATGCTACAAATGAAATAATTTTGGACACAAGTCAAGGGACTACAAAAGTATATTGATAAATCCTCACAAGGAATAGTCTCCCAACTAGATCCAACAACAAGAAAACAATAAGAAGTGCAAAAAGAAACAAGAAAAATATGAAGAATGTGGATTTGCATTATATGCTTACAATCAAGAAGGTCAACGGTATATTGACAGTGGATACTCATAACACTTCACATGAGATAAAAGTAAATTTATTTCCTTGAAAAAGGAAAAAGGATGAAGTGACACCTTTGGAAATAATGCACCAACCAAGGTAAAAGGTAAATTGATTGCTATCCTTAATGGAAAGACTATGGCTCAAAATGTCTTATATGTTGCTTGTTTGAAACACAATATGTTGAGTGTCATTCAAATGTGTGACCAAGGATATGACCTCACCTTTCATTCTAAAGGATATAAAATAAGGAAAGTGGAATTTGGGAAAGTGATCGTTAAAGCAATTAAAACTCCTAGTAATGTGTAGGCATTTGATGTAGCCAAAGAAAAATGTTACATGAGCAAAGTGGATGAAAGTTGGTTATAGCATAGAAGAATGGGGCATATCAATTTTGACAACCTACTAAAAATAAAAAAGACATAAGCAATGAGGGTCACGCCTAAGATATCAAAGCCAAATGATTTTGTATGCAAGCTATGTCAATTTGTTAAGAAAAAAGAGTGCACTTCATGACAAAAGAGCATTCATCAACTAGGCCACCAAAGTTAATTCATACAAATGTTTGTGGTCCTACAAGAACCCAAACCTTAAGAGGTAAAATATACTTTATGCTCTTTATTGATGATAATACAAGGGAAACGTGGATCATGTTTCTTAAAGAAAAGTCAAAAGCCTTCACTAAGTTCAAGATATTCAAGTATCAAGTTGAGAATGTGTAGGTTTTAACCCTGTACAGAAATTACCTATAAACGAATTCTTAAAACAAAAAAATATACAATGGCGAGAACATAAAAAAAAATATACACAAAGATTTTCCCCTGGATCCCAAAATCAAGACTACCATATTGTTTTTTCATTATATTCATTTCAATGTTACAATATATTTATATACATGTCGAAGCATTCATAAATCCCAATACACTAACCCTGGATTAGAACATAACCATAATTCCCTTGACCGGATCTACAAAATACCATGGCCAAAAAACCATCATGCCCAAAACCATGTGCAAAACCTAGGCACAAAACCATGGGTAGGTCTACCAATAGTATTTGGGTTTGCCCCCCATCCTTGGGTCTTCCCAACTATTATTGGGTCTGCCTAATTTTTTTTCCTGGGGTGTTGCCCCGAATCTTGTATGGGGGGGATACCACCCCTTTGTAAACCCCCAACAAGGGGGGCTTCCGCCCTCCACGTGACCCCCCTAATCCAGGTGGATTTTGGTCGCCACCCACCTATCCCACTTGGACCCCCACAACTATCTCTTTCAGTTTTTAGTTTCCTTATTTGTAGCACAATTTAAGATTCTTGGTAGTTTTTTAGGTCTTGAACTTCTGGAGCCATTTTGAGGCCCTAAACAACGTTTTTTTGGGAAAAATTGGACCAACATGGGTCATGGAAAATGTTGATAACTCAAAAGTCGTATTTCTCGGATAGATATTTCGAACGAGGTATTATGCGTGTCTAACAGAGATCGTATGCCAAAGTTACGACCCCGGGAAGTTGATGTACCAATTTTCCCAAACAGGGCCCATAGTTTGGCGCTCCATCTCCTAGGGTTAGGTTTTTGGATGTTTAGGGTTTTCCATTTTTTTTCAATAATAAATAGGCCTTTGAGCCTCATTGTAACACAGTTCAGAGGCATGTAGCCACCACATGTCTCCTCAGAGATAAGCTACAATCAGCCAAGGTAGTTTATTTCCATTTCTGTTTGTAAGCATATTTCAGTATTTTACATTAATGAAATGAAGTATTATTTCTGATGCATATTTGTATTTATGTTTATTTTTGTACTTTATTGCGTTCCTATTTAAATCTGCATTAGTGGTATCAGAGTTGTCTACTTTTTCTCTTTTTTTCTTTGCATGTCCCCAACATAGTCGAGATATAAGGAGTTAGGGATCGATCTGGTTGAATCTCTGCAATATCAACCTCAAAAACCCCAATGACCGCCCATGGGGGAAGAAAATAAAGATGAGGGGTCAGGAGATCCTATCAAAATATTGCTCGAGGAGGCCCTCAAGAAACAAAGGAACGCGTTGATGGACAACTTTGCCCAGATCATTCAACGTCTTCCCAGGGGCGATGCATTTACTTCCAGCAGTTACTCTGGAAATGCCAAACCCTTTAAGGTACAAGTTAACTTTGAAATCCCCATATTCAAGGGTCAAATAGATTTGATTGCCGTAGATAAATGGTTAAATCTCCTAGAAGGGTATATTTTTGTTCATGATTTTTCCAATCAAGAAAATATTACTTTCGCTCTTCTCAAATCTTCCACCCACATCAAGGACTGGTGGGAAACCTACTGTGAGCAGAAGGATGAAAGTACGACCTTGTTGTATTCAACTGCACCCACTTGGAATTCATTCTGGGATGCCATCAAGGAGTAGTACTACCCTCTCAGAAGTTACGAGGATAGATACATAAAGTGGACCATGCTGCGACAGGGAAGGGACCAAGGTGTGCCAGAGTTTACCAATATTTTTCATACCCTTCGCACAAATTTTGGTATCAAGGATTCTGAGCGGAATTCGGTACTCAAATATTGTGACTGCCTATATAGGTACATCTAGGACGAAATGGAGTTCCTAGACATCTCCTCGCTTGGTACGACATGCTGATATTCTGTCAAGATCGAATAGAAATTTAAATAAAAGAAGCGAGACTTTGGATTTGCGAACCCGAAGAACAAAGGACAAAGCCAAGACGAGGCGCCCAAGACAACCCATCGAAGCCGCAAGAAAAGAACAACAACAAGAAGTCAAAGAAGGACACATGAAAGTGGTGTGAGTTCCATAAGAGCCCCACTCATAAGACAAGTGAGTGTTGGGCCAAGCAATCGCTAGTGGCCGAGTTGAAGGCTTTAGAATCAGATGCATGTTCCGACCCTGAGTAAGAACTTGACAAGAGGAATGACAAAGGGAAGAAAATCATTGATGCAGAGCCCAATGCCACTATTACCATTGCCAAGATCCAGAAGATTGAGCTCGAATATCCAAAGGAGGGGGAGCGTCTTTTCCACTCACAAATGTGGGTGAATGGTTCCCTGCTGTAATTCATTATCGACAGTGGCAGCCAAAAGAACCTCATTTCAGCAGAGGTCCGTATTTATGTTTATTTATGTACTTTATTGCGTTCATGTTTAAATTTGGATCACCCCCCCCCCCCAGCTACGCCCAATGCAACGTACAACAGGTGGGGTTAGTCGTGGAAAGAGTATACCACACACCCAATAGAAGGAAATGGACTTAAATATCAAGTGCTTGAGATATGAGAGAGGAGGAAAATTTACCTCAATTGGATTTGACGAATTATGTGAGAAGCATAGAATTAGAAGACAATACTCAATAGCTAGAACTCATCAACATAACAAAATAGTTGAAATAAAGAATAGATCAGTACAAGACATCGAAAAAGCTATTATGGATGAAGTAAGGACTCCAAACACTTTTTGGGGTGAAGCAACCCAAACATCTATATACATATTAAATAGAACTTAATTCAGAGTAGATAGTGATAAGACCCCCTATGAATTGTGGAAAGGTATAACTACCTCAGTCAATCATTTAAAGGTATTTGTAAGAAAGAGTTATATCAAGAGGAATGAAGTTAACTTGTGGAAATTTGACTCTAGAGATGATGAAGGAATATTTATTGGTTACTCATCTAGAAGCAAAAGCTACAAGTGCTACAACAAAAGACTATGGAAGGTAGTGGAATGTATTGATGTAAGGGTAGATGAAGAATTGACCCAAATAGGAAAGCTACAATGAAATCAAGAATCAGATGAGAGAAAAAGCGTAGACCTAGAAAATAAAGAACAAGATGATGAAGAAGAAGAGATGGCACCTCAACAACACAAAAATCCATTCAGGTATGTGCACAAAATTTATCCTAAAAATCAAACACTTGGTAATAGAGAATCAAGAGTTCATAGAGAGAAAAATGAAACATGGGAACTTGTGCCTAGACCAAAAGAGAAAAATGTAATTGGAACCAAGAGGGTCTTAATAAACAAACTGAATGAACATGGACAAGTAATGAGGAATAAATCCAGAATAGTCTACAAAGGGTATCAATAGGTGGAAGTTATCGATTTTGAATAAAATTGTTCTCCTGTGGCTAGACCAGAAGCAATAAGAATGTTCCTAGCATTTTCATGTTTTAGAAAATTCAAAGTATATCAAGTGGATGTCAAAGGGGGGAGATTAGCCATTGGAGTAAAGTGTTGCGAAGAGGTACAAAGAACTTTTTGTAGAGTAATTAATTCAAATAAGGGGGAGAAGTTAACCACTGTTACAACATTGGAGTGATTGGCCACTGGTACAACATTTCACCGTTGGTACATAACTTAGAAATTAATTGTGTAATTAACAAAGGGGAAACTAAAATTGGTGCTAAGAGATTTGAAATTGATTTTGACACCAAGGGTTGCTAGTGCTCCAATCCCAATAGCTTCCATTAGTGACAAAGGGGGATATTGTTGAATGTGTTGTCATTGATGTCAAGGTTAGGGGGATTTCCTAGTGAATACATGTTTTTCAAAGTCAAGGGAAGCCAGTGGAACCCATGAATGGAATTTGGTGTTTTCCTCAAATGGAAATTTGGTGTTTCTTCCCTAGAATTCTTTTTAGTGATTCCTTAGAATAATTGGAATGAAACTTGGTGATTCCTTAAAATGACTTGAACGCAATTTTTCGTTTACACAGGGTATGTAATGCATTGAAGGCATGGTCTGCCATGATATTTTATGCACAATATGTTATGAGAATTTAGGTGTGGTTTGGTGTGCTAAGTTAGAGTGAACTTGATTCAATCCCAAGCATGATACAAAGCGATATGGCATGGCACTCGAGGGCCCACATACCAAGGCATCGGGGTATCGAAACACTGGGAAACAGATGGAGTAAAGCAAAAATAGGCTAGTATGACATGGCATCGATGTGATGTGGATGACAAGTGGAATATTTAATGACATGGAAACAACCAAGTGTGACACGTGGTAAGAAAAATGACATATTTGGCTAGCCAACTAGATGATTGGAAGGTGACACATGGTAGGCACAGGTTATCACTTAGACACATGGTTGTATATAACTGGTTAAAGCATAATGACGTGGCATGTGATGTAGCTCATTTGGGGCCCTATACGGGGTTGCCAGAGTAATGAAGTGAGCATTTTTTGGAGTGTTCTGTTACACAACAGTCTACAATGATGAAAATATGATTGTCAATTGTAATCAAGAAGGAAAAGAATAATCAAATGTAGTTTTTTCTATCGGCGCTAGTATAGAAAGGTTACAATTCGTCCATCTCAGTTCCACACAAAAGACAAGGTCTCAACATGTGGTCATGAGGGTTTAAGAGTTAAGGGCTTGGAGCTGAAAGGCCAAATGAAAGGGCACATCCAGGCATTTAGTAATATGGATGTTAACAAAGCGCTCTTATCCATAAGGACTTGGACATCGAATTCATTAGATCCAATCAAGACCATGGTCATAACACAAGATCACAAGGAATTAAATATTTAACAATTAAATCTAACAGAGTTAGGGTGACAATTCAGACATCCGTGTATCCAGTGAGCTCAAAGAGTGAGTTAAGTGACTGACTCAGACACTAGATTCACTACAACAATATGTTAATCCAAGGTCACAACACTTTGTCATGAAAAAGGGGGCTAATAAGAAAAGACACTAAGGATGATCCAAAGGTAGAGAATTAAGGGATTGCACCATATATAAATATGTGCGTTTAGTCAAAGAATATGGAAATATGGATCATATACATGATCTTAGAGCACAACGATGTATGCACATGCATGAGGAGAGCAAATGTGTGAAGAAAGCGAAGTGCATAAATTGTGTGTAAGTAGGGGGGGAACTGTATGAGATCTGAACCATTAAGAGACGATACAAATATCATAAAGAGAGTGCATTCACGGATATGAGAAAGTGAATACGTATACGAAGCTTGTGAAAAATAGACTATCTGAGATCTAGGCTAGTGGAGAGTGAGCAACGAAGAGTTCAATGTTGTGTAATGTGTGGTGGCCTGGGTGCGGGCGATATGGACAAATGGCCAAAGCCTGATATAATTTCTTCTAATTCTGGCCGAATTCCTCTTTCTGCTTCAATAGGTGTATCAGTCATCTATTGTTAGATGAAAACTTCATGAGTTTTCTCTCTGATCACTCCAACCCTTGTTATCGGCACTTTCATGCAATAGGCCTGTTTTCCCCTTTCTCGACCTATAATTCCATAGGAATTATAGAAATAAACTATCGTTCCTGTAAACAGAGGGAAATGCGTTTTAAAATGCAAAATACACAGTCGCAGGCCTTTGTTCCCGAAGGAACGGAAATACACAATCGGTACCATAATACCACTATAGTGTTAATTCGAAAGAATTACACTATCGGCACTTTAATTTCAAGAAATGTATTTAACGCAATTAACACTATCAACAATTTATAATCGCTGTAGGCAATTCCACATGGAACGAAGCAATAACGTAACGCTCCAATAACCCCGATGCGATAGTACGTGGACTATCGGAAATCGCTATCGGCGATTCCAACACTCCAATGCTAGGCTCCTTCCGTTCCAATCTGGCGATGTGATAACAATCGTAGACCCAATAACCTTTCCACTCTTCTCTATAGTGTTTCGGGTCTGAGCTGTCGAAGTTTCAAACTTCGGTGGTTCCAAAGGTCCTTCCCGCTCCACTTGTGGTATTGCGATGCGATAATGGTTCAGACCCGATACAAGAATGAACCAGATCTTATTAAATTTTAAGTCCAGAACTTCGTTCAGCTTAGTAATTACATGGGTTTTCCTATGTAAAATAGAGTTTCTGCTTGGAAGCTCAACAATGCATGTAAGAGGAAATAGATGTGCCGATATATGGAAAATAACCCAACAGGCCTAAGCTTAAGTGTTAATTGGGAAACAAGGATTGAATCACCATTAATAAAATGCAGAATATAACAGAACCGGAACTGATACACGCATAAAATTAACAGTTTAACAGAGAACCATCAATCAGATGCACAGAAAGAATCTTTGCAGATGATAATGACTCTGAGCTTGACTCCTCTAGAGCATCTCGTTATTTCATTTTATAAATAACAGATAATCCCTCTCGGTCCTTATCCCATACAAAAGCATGCCTTTTACATATAGAGCGATTTAAAGCAATTATGCATAAAGCTTATTATAGCTTATCCATAGGCGATTATTTACAACATCATTTTATTCTTATTTCTATCCTTATCTTAAACTAGAAAAGCATGGAAATTGCTGGCTAAAGGACCCCACTCCTTTGCCTGTAGATTTTTTTTTTTGGAATAAGTTTGAAGATTTTCCCTCCAAGTCACATTCTCCTACATCAGACTCCTGAGGACAAAATTCTTCATGGGCTCCTATCCATGAGTTCATCTACAGAACTACCTAGTTTCTGTAGCATGTCTTCTGTAACCCAAGTAGCTTTAGTGGTTGGCTAATCCTTCCATTTTACTAAATATTGGAAGTATTCTCGTCCTCTTGTTTTCTTAAACACCTTCTTGTCCAAAGTTCTTTTTGGTTGCAATTCCTTTACTGTGGGTAACTGTTTTACCCAGTCAATCTCTTGGGTCTCTTGATCTTGTGTTGTATCATCTGCAGTTTCACCTTCATACCTGTACAAGTTTGCAACATTAAAAATTGGTGATGTTCCAACATCAAGGGGTAACTCAATCTCATAGTCATTTGTAGAAAATTTCCTCAAGACTCTGCACGGTCCAATTTTTTTGAACTTCAATTTGTTATACTCCCTTTTTGGAAACCTCTCCTTTCTGAGATGTGCTAAAACCAGATCTCCAACTTCAAATTTCACCTCTCTTCTTCTCATGTCTTCTCTAGTTTTGTACTTGATGTTGCTATCTTGCAGCTGTTGTTTCACTTGTTCATGTATTGCTTGCATTTCTGAAGCAAAATCTTCACCCTCTGCACTTCTCATCTCTTCTTTTCCTAAGTTTCATAACTCAGATACTCCTCTTGGATGCATTCCATAAACAATATGGAAGGGACTATGTCCTGTACTCTTGTTATTTGAGTCATTATATGCATATTCAACTTGTGCCAATGCTTGATCCGATTGCTTTGGATATTCCACAGTAAGGCTCCTTAAAAGATTGCCCAAAATCTTGTTCACAACTTCAGTCTGTCCATCAGTTTGTGGATGATAGGCAGAACTGAAACTTAATTTAGTTCCCACTTTCTTCCATAGTGTCCTCCAGAAATGTCCAACAAATTTGGAATCCCTGTCTGAGACAATACTCTTAGGCAACCCATGCAATCTTACAACCTCCTTAAAAAACAAATTAGCAATGTGAGAAGCATCACTAGTCTTATAACATGGAATAAAGTGCGCCATTTTTGAAAATCTATCCACTACAAAAAAATTGAACCATTACCTCTTTGAGTTTTTGGTAAGCGTAAAACAAAATCCATACTCACCATATCCCAAGGCCTATCTGGAATTGGTAATGGGATATACAAACCTGTGTTTTGGCTCCTTTGTCATATTGCCACGGTCGTTCAAGCAATATGTGACACAAATCCATTGGCATCACATCACATACATTTTTATCTTTATACTTTCCCACCTAAACTTCCACTTCACACTGTTCATTCACTAACAGTTGATGTCCCTTTTATAACCATGACACCTTGTAAGGTGTTGGATGTTTCATTGTCTTTAGCTTCAATTTCTACACCACTTCTGTAGAGACCAAATTATCAGTGCTGCCACAATCAATGATCATCTGACAACATTTCCCTTGAACTTTACATGTTGTTCTAAATAAAGTCTTTCTTTGTGATGGTTCAATCGTCTCCTTTGCTGGCTTGAGAAAAAATTTATTAACTACCAAAGATTCTCCTCTCTCTAGTATATTTTCTTCTTCTGTCACTGTTGTTGTTGCTTCCCATCAGCTTGAGCAACAATAGCATTCCTTTGATTTGTTTCTACTTTCTCTGGGCACTCAAAGGCTCTGTGTCCCAGTTTGTTACATCTGTAACATCTTACTTCTCTTCCTCTTCCTCTGCCTCCTCTCCCTCTAGAAAAACTCCCTCTGCCTCATGCATCACCTCCTGTGGGTGCATGCTAGGTTGAGCTGCTACTAGCTCCATCTTTAGGTGTTGTAGATCTTCCTCTACCACCTTGACTTCCCCTTCCTCGGAAAGTACCTCTCCCTCTGGTAGACTGCTTCCTCATGAGTTTTTCTTCAGCTTTCAGTGCTATCTAATAAGCTTCCTCTACTATTTTAGGAGACAATATACTTATCTCATCTTGAATGTCCATCCTAAGGCCATTCACATATCTAGCCGCCTTTTCATCTGTATCCCGGGCTTCTCCAACTCTTATGCTTACCTTGTAGAATTCCTCTGTGTATTCTTTCACTGTCAAAGACCTCTGTCTAAGATTCCACATCTGTCTGAACAAGGTTTGATGATAATTACTAGGCAGAAACTTACCTCTTAGCTTTTCTACCATCCTATTCCAATTCTTGATAGGTTGCCTGCCAAGTCTCTTTGTTTCTGCCTGCACAACATCCCACCAAAGCGCTGCATGGACTTTTAACTTGGTGACAGCAAACTTTACATTCTTCTCATATTTTGTTTCTTCATAGTCGAAGAATTTCTCCATGCCATTAATCCAGTCTATCGATTCTTCTAGATTCAGTCCTCCTTCATATATTAAAACCTCGATCTTTGGCCTAGTTGTAGATCTCAACACTGACTGGAAGAATTTCATCTCAGGGGTAACTGCTACAGCTTCCTCCTCTGCAGCTTCAACCTCAGGTTCACTAACATCTCCATCATCTATATTTATGCCTGTTGTTAATGCATCCAATCTAGCTTACATCTGTTGCACAGCTTCCATTACTTCAGCGTTTGCAATAGGCCATCCTCTTCCACCACGTCCTTGTCCTCTTCCAACTCTGAAAGCCATAGTAACTTTCCTTCTCCTGCTTCTGAGATTCAATTCAATGTCAGCTGGTTGCTTTGATACCACTTATGGTGGCCTAGGTGTAGGCGATATGGACAAACGGCTGAAGCCTGATATAATTTCTTCTAATTCTGGCTGAATTCCTCTTTTTACTTCAACAGGTGTATCAGTCATCTATTGTTAGATGACAACTTCATGATTTTTCTCTCTGATCACTCCAACCCTTGTTATCGGTGCTTTAATGCAATAGGTCTATTTTCCCCTTTCTCAACCTATAATTCCATAGGAATTATAGAAATAAACTATCATTCTTGTAAACATAGGGAAATGTGTTTTAAAATGCAAAATACACAGTCGCAGGCCTTTGTTCGCAAAGGAACGGAAATACACAATTGGCGCCATAATACCACTATAGTGTTAATTCGAAAGAATTACACTATTGTCGCTTTAATTTCAAGAACTGTATTTCAAGCAATTAACACTATCGACGGTTTATAATCGCTGTCAGTGATTCCACATGGAACGGAGCACTAACCTAACGCTCCAATAACCTCGATGCGATAGTACGTGGACTATTGGAAATCGCTATCGGCGATTCCAATACTCCAATGGTAGGCTCCTTTCGTTCCAGTCTGGCGATGCGATAACAGTCACGGACCTGATAACCTTTCCACTCTTCTCTATAGTGTTTCGGGTCCGCGTTGTCGAAGTTTCGGACTTCGGCGGTTCCAAAGGTCCTTCCCACTCCACTTGTGGTATTGCAATGTGATAATGGTTCAGAATGGATACAGGATGAACAAGATCTTATAAAATTTTAAATTCATATTATAAAGTTTTAATGATATATTTTATAGAATTAACATATATACATATATTATAAAGTTCATAATTTTATTAAGGGTTGTTACATACATTCCCCCTTCTGAAAACTTCGTCCCGAAGTTAGAGCTTTAGGTTCAAGGTTT
>APFE031290770.1:2915-24155 GCA_000404065.3 Pinus taeda
TATAGATAGTTGGGGGTTTTCAGCTGCATGCTTTCCCCGTGATATACTGTGTTGATATGTGTGATTGATGCTTCAATGTGTGCATGCGATTGTTTCTTAATTCTGAAAAATTGATGATCAACGTAGAGGAGGTTATGTATTATGCATGATTCCACAAATAGTGTATAATCGGGATAATCTCTGTGAATAAGTGTCATATTATTCAAAATTTCTACATGGACTGCCCATCTCAGCCTCCCAGTGACCTCTGCGCAATTTTCATGGACATTTCTCAAAGCCCGCATCTCGGCCTAAAATGTGCTCCACGCAGTTTCAAAGCCTTGTACTCTCTCCCGGTCACATGCATCTAAAAGAGAAAGATAATTCATCATGGTAGACTAAGATATTTTTGGATTTGGTGTTGTCTCATCATGAGTGATTACAGATACAGGTACATGGATGAGACATGGCACGACAACGAATGAGATGAATAAGGAGCGCATGCAAGGAGACTTGTTCGCAAATGAATGAACAGATGGAGCATGCCAAAGAACAAGTGAAGGAGAGACATGCATGTGCAACATCAAGTGAACATAAAGACCATTCAAGACTCTGCAGACCTTTCCATGCAGAGGTGAAGCTATCATACACCAAGAGCACATCCATAACTCAACAACACTGCAGCTCGACATGCACACCACCAACAGCATGGGCATACCAGCTCTATTGTGTCGAGTCATGTCATGAGTCATCTCGACCACATCACTATTGTGGGTCATACTATTGTAATCAATGTAATGTAATGTGGAAGTCCAAGAGACCCACATGTAAATCTGAAGAGTAATGTATGTCAAACAGTCATGAGGGAAGTCGAATAGTCACAAGGGCCAGTTTTACCCTTGGCTATATATACCCCTCATTTGTACATGCAAATGAATTTTTACCTTGGCTCTTCCCACATAGCCTTGAGAGTCTATAATCTTTTCTTTAAGGAGCAAGCAGTGGCTCCAACGCCCCGCTATCGGGGTTACTGATGTAATGGTGTACGGATGTGTCTTGGAACTTTCTCTTAATTCAGAAGCTTGTTAACAAGCCAGGATGTTTTCACACATGTATTGTATTCGTTTGTAAGACTATTGTTTGGATGCTTGTAATGCATGTTGCTTTAACTTGTATTAAGACAGTTGAACTATTTTGATTGTTTTAGTACATAGGCTATTGGAAATGTGTTGTATCATTTGCTAACGTTGTCTCATCCATGTGGGCTATCCCGTTGGACATTCGACAGATCCATTCTTTTAAACTTGTTATAACTCCCATAGCACTCGTGTGGACTATTCCACTAGGTGTTGTACGTGCTATTTGTTGACCTTGTGTTTGTGACTGCCGCATCCGTGTGGACTACTCTGCCAGAAGTTGCATATGTCTTGTTGTGTTGTGTGTCTCTAGAAGAGTTGGGACTATTCCCTTTCAACCTGAGAATCACTTCGACCCTTTCCCTCTATAATGAAAGAACTCTAACACAAGAGACACTAAGCACTCACTAGGCAAGCGAACCTCGTTGTTCGAAGACAAAGCAAACCACTCTCATATGCTAACAAGCAAGAGTTAAGGCATATATTTAAGATAATAGCAACTAGGCCATCATACCAGATGGGACTCCTACACCAAACAATGTGAGGTCTAGGTGGGACTTCATACCGAGGAGATCCCCTGAATGTTGGCATGTCCAATACCATCAACAGAACTCTTTTTACCTCCATGACTCTGTATGTTATGTCTTGAATTTGTAGTTCTCTGAGCTCATCCTTGGTTTTTGTGTTTAGCACCTTGATGGTTTTGTGTGGTTTTGCTGGCCTATGTTCGATCTCAACTTTTGTTTGTTTGATTGTTGTCTTGACATTTTGTACCAACTCTTCTTTCTCAAATATAATTTGGAAGGATGACTATAGCTCTATGATATTGGCATTAATATTATGCCATATGTTTTGCTTAGATTCTGTCAATATTTGTACTATTAATGATTGATCTTCATACTTTTCAAGTTGCTCAGTGAGCTTGAGTTTTTTCTGCACTTCTACTAAATATGCATTGTCAGCTTTAATTTTTTTCTCTTCCATTATTTTCAATGTTGCTAACAATCTTTCATTTTCTTGGTTGGTCAATGATAAATCTCCTACAACTTTCACTATTGTTTTAGAGGAGTTTACAGTGGTTGACTCTGTTCTTTTTGTTGAAGTTGTTGTCATTGTTTGTTGTGATAATGTACCTATGCCTGCTAATTGTTCCTTTTCTTTCAAAAGTATCTCCATATTTGTCTCCATCTTATGAATTTGAACATTTTTCTCGACTATCAACTTGAATAATTTATTTCTCTACTTCAAGTTGAGTAATTTCTTTGGTCTATGGGTGCTTTGTAGTTGGAATTTTGAGTTTCTTTCTCAAAGCTTTAATATCAACATTTTTGTTTTTTTATCATTTCCTCAGCTGCTTTAATGTCACTAGGATCATATCCTAGCTTAATCACCATATCTTCAATAACTTTAATTCTGGTGTCTTTGGCCAAGGATGACATTCTTTCTATCTTCAGCTGTGAATGAATATTGTTTAGAGAGGCCTGCAGTGTAGAGGTGTCCATGGATGAACTTGTTAATGTTGAATATATCATCTCACCAACCTGTTTATGCAAGTCAATATGATCAATTACATGAATCTTCTTAGTGACAAAATAAAAGACAAATGTTTTGTAATGTTTTACACTTTTAGGGACTGGAGCTGTAGGTTCCAAGAAAGCTAATTGGAATTGCCCCTTCTCTGTGTCAAGTGCAAACAACAGTCTGTATTGGGTAGTAGAATTCTGCATCTAGAATTATGAGTAAGTTGTGACCTTCAATGCTTCATTTTTCCTCTAATCTCTTTGTACCTAGAAAAAATATTTTGTTGTGTTGCAATCTGAGAAACAGAAGCCTTAGAAGATTTGATTGTTTCTTCAATATTTGCAAAAGAAGTAGTGGGAAAACCTGTTAGAACAATTGTATTTTACTCCTATGAGCCTTTTTCTTCTAAGGATTCCTCTCGAGTGTTTGTTTTCTTTCTTCTCTTGAAGACTAGAATGTTTGCAGCTTGAGATTCTGAGTCTGTAGGAGACACTCTTTCCCTTGACCTTTTAGTTTCCTTTTCTTTTTAAATAGGAGTTTGTAGGGATTTTCTGAATTCAGGCTTCTATGATCCATAATTAATTAAGAAATTTCTTTCGTTAGAAATCACATAAGAGAATTTTTGGCCGACGTGTTTTGAACCAACCAGTGTGGTTCATTAGCAGGACTAGATGAAGAAGCATACCATGGAAAAGGCTTAAATAGAGAGCAATGTAGAGACCATAATTTCAACTAACAACTATTTTTTATGTTCTTGTTTTTTATATTTTTCGATTATTTCCCAATAGGGTTTTCTAATAATATTTGATTTTAATAAATTAATTTAAATATTATTTTCAAAAATAGTCTTATATAGTTGTTTCTTAAAAATATTTGTTTTTAATAAATTAATATCATAATTTTTTTATTTTTTTTTTAAATAGTCGTTTCTTGAAATTATGGTCTCTACATTGCTCTCTATTTAAGCCTTTGCCATAGTCTTCCTCTTGGTATGGCCCTGATGATGAACCACCCTAGTTGGTTTGAAACACACCAGCCAAAAATTCTCTTATGTGATTTCTACTGAAAGACTTTTCTTAATTTGTAGGGATGTCTAACTCATAATTTGTTCTTCATCTTCCTGTAGTGTATTCTCTATCCACTCCTCCTGATTTTCATATTGCTCTATTTCTGGTCTAGGTGTATGTACATAAGGTGTGGTCCTCTACTCCACTCTTAAGTTTGAAATTATCCCTAAAGGAACATAAGACCATGTGAAACTCAATTTGAATATCATTTTCTTTAGTAAAACATCCACCTCCTTAGATGCTGCTTTGGTATTGACAATCAAAGGGCCAACCTTTGCCTTTAGCTTAAACTGTGCCTTCTGCTTTCTTGATACAAATTGTAAGTCATCTATATTCATCATTTTCCTGATGTATTCTAAGGAAAAGATTCTTATTGGCACAAAATTTGCAACCTATAAGGAGGGATTTCACATCCATATCTTCTAATTTTTGTATAGTTGTGGTAAAGATACCAATCTCCAACCTTCGATTTCTCTGTAAGATGTAAAACTCTCTTGATTTCTGTTGAAATCCTTGGTATAACATCATTGTTAAGAAGACATAAGGCAACATGCAAGAACTTAACTACAAAATTACTGAAGGAGTATTCTTCGTAATTCTTTCTCACCAAGGAAGTCCAGTGAATGACTTACAATGGTCTTCCATGTGCATCCAACTTCTGTAACTGAAACTTGAATCTATCTACTTGATGAAATAACAACAAATATACAAGAACCAACCGGTGTTTGAATGCAACTTCAACATAAAACTTCAAAAATTGATCATGAATAACATCTGACAGAAACTCACTGTAATTGAAAATGATTGAGGACTTTTGACCAGTAGAGAACACTGACAAAAATCCTAATATTACTTCATCTACCCATTGATCTGTAGGATAACCCTAATAAGCAAGTGGCTGTAGAAATAACTTGCCTTGACATTTCAGGAAAGATAGAAGAAAAATATGGGGGATTAGTTCTAGGTAACTCAGAATTCTCAAGCAAAAAGGACTAAAAAATACTGGCTCATTAAGGGAAAGTGAGTTTCTGATATATCTCTGTGAGTGAATCAGTGGAAAAAGGATACAAGAAAGTTTGAGGATCAATTTGGAGTGCTTGACAAATAGCTTTAGGTGTAATTGCAAATATAGTTTCATTGTTTTGGGCAATTACAAACCTCTGGCTAAGGAGATATCTGAGATGACACCATGTAACAACTTCTGGAAAATCATGAGTTTGGGGAAAAATGAATTGAGTTAAAAATGATTCCCAAATGCTTAATTCATCGCTGACATCTAAGAACTTTTGGTTTGCCTAGTTGTGGAGTTCATACAGATCAAACTCACAGAGGGTCTCTGATATCTTGTAATGTGTGTCAACTAGGGGAAGTTCATCAAGGTTTACAACAAAGGGAAATGTAGGGCTTTCTACAACCAACTTCAATTTGCATTTGTGGGACGACATTTCTGACTGCAAATTAGAAGCTAGGGAATCAGATTACCAGATTACAACAATTGCTGGTGTAGGAGGATGATGGCATGCTTCCGAATTTCAGGAATAGACCTGCAATGGTAAGAATTGGAATAGCGAAAGGAGTGTATGCAGGGGCTATGTAGCTTTCTAAATGGGATGGCGAATGATTAAACGGGAAAAAAATTGTTTTTGGCACCTCTCATTAGGGGAATTTGACTTTGGTGGGAAGCATTAAACGTCAAACAGTCATATGATTATTGGCGGAGAAATTAAATCATTCAAACGTTTATGTGGTGGGGGTGGAGAAGAGAATGACAAATGGCGGAAGGTGAATGGAGCAAGAGCAGGAAAATTGTTTTCAGAAGAGGGGGGTAGGTGGTAAGTTGTTTCAGGGAAGGGGGCCCAAACTCATCGTGGGGCTGCCACGTATGGTTCAGTGGTTTCCAAAAAGCCAATTTTCAGACCACCCGCCCCCTTGTTAACTTCTAAAAGTGTGGGGGGGTCTCGAACTTGTCCTCCGTCATTGACCCAGGTGGGAACAATCTTGTCCATCCATTCACACAGTCACTTTATCAAAAAAGACAAAACATCAAATCATCGATTTATTTAAAATAAATAAAATATTTTGGTGCGTCATACACCTTTTTTTTGTCCCCTTTTCTATTATTTTTCTATTTTTCTTTCTTTATTTCTTTCTTTTCCTTTTTCTTATTCTTTCTTTTTATTCTTTCTTGTTTTTTCTTTTCTATTTTTCTTTTCAAAAAGATAAAAACAACTAAAATAAAAAAATAAGTTACAACATCCCTCCCTCAAGATAAATAGCTAGACAAACATACTCTGATCACTATATTATAAGACCCTAACAACTTGATGTGATCTATCTCATTCCCTACGGGAGAGTATGCTCCTTTGCATCTCATTATGTCTTTTCATCATACCAATGCAAGCCTCCACAGACACACACTTGAAAGCATTATTAGTTAGGCACTCATGTTCGATTATGGTTACCACCTTTGCCACTTTTAGGTAAACATATCACTATTATAGTCTCTAATTTTGCAACTCTGTCAGATGCACTACTTAGAAGCAAACAATGTAATACCAAAATTTATACCAAAATTTTATACCTATGCCACTGCACTACTTAGAAGCAAACAATGTAATACCAAAATTTTATATCTATGCCATAGCTTGATTTTCCCTTAAGAAAACTAGTAACACAAGTCAATTTTTCTGTAATATTTTAATGAGGTAATGAAAGCTAGACCGATAAAAAAATGATTAAAAAGCATTTGTATTATATATATGTAATTGAATTTAATAAAATATATTAAAAGTGTTTTTATCACCCGTGATCATTTTGTAATATTCGAAAGGAACCATAAATTAAGTCATTTTCTTGAATTAAAGAATTTGACCTATACCCCCTCTTCAACTTTAAAGAGTATTTATGGGATGGGGCATTAGGAGGAGTCTTGCCACCAAGGCCGTGACCATGTTAATGTCTTTGTTGTAGTCTTTTATGAAGAGAAAATTATATTGAACATGTTAATGCCCTTTTTGTGAAGAGAAAATCATATTTGGTGGGACTGTGTAGTTTTTTGAGGTTTGTTTCGGTTTTATTTAATGGCGAATTTTTTTTAATAAATATGAGATCATTAGATATTCAGGATCAAGTAGAATATAGAACACTGGTTAAGACAATGTTATTTTATGTGAGAGTTTAGTATATTTTTTATATTATTATTTTAATATTTTCATTGTGATATTATTGTTTTAATAATTAAATATGTTATTTTTAAATATGAATTTAATATGAGACAAGAAAGAGTGCAATTTTTTTTATGAGTTGATATTATTTAAATGTTTTGTATAGTTATTTTTTATTTTTATTTTTTTAGATTTTTTTAAATTTTTATTTTAGTGAATATGAGCAAAATTTCAATTTTGATGATTGACGAACAACATTACACATCATACTGAGTGTAGAATGATCCTCTTGGCTCAACAAGTTAGCAATGTAATATTATTGTACTCAAGAGTTCATGTCTTTTTCTAGCACAGTTTAGTCATAGGAACTTTGCATATATCAACATAAATACATACTTTGTATAGGCGTTGTAAATGTTGATATTGATTTCTAAACCCAATGAAGTGAATTTAGAGAAAGTAATACCTATTACTTATTAAAATTAATAACCTCTATGTTCAAAAGGCTAGAATAGATAATATAATGTATATTGAGGTCTAAAATAGTTAATTAATTTTAAGTTGTTTAATCTGTTAAATGTTTTAGGAGTTTTTCATGGTGTCGAATCTATTTATGCATTAAAAATGGTATTTTAAACAATAAAAAATAATAATCTTGGTTAAGATTGTAAAAGGTCATTTCGTCTATAAGTTAGACTATGTCTTAAACTAATAGTGGTCAACAAACAAATATATTGCTAGAGTCTTGCCTTGACACGAACTAGTAAGTTATTTAGATAAATATTGAATACTTACTAAGAATACATTTAATGTTAATTTACACAAATCTATATAAAACAAGTGTGTAGGCAACTTAGTCCCTACCACTCAAGTTAGAAATTATGTTCCTAGAAAAATTGCATAAGAAATTATACCTTATCTTCTTCAAACATAAGGAAATATGTTAACGACCTAAGACCTGGGGGCATCTGGTAGAGAAGTGAAAGCTTATCCACCAACAAAGCAATTCCAAGTGAGGTAATTTTCCTCAAATAATAATTCCAAGTGAAATAGTTTTCCTTTTATAATAATGATGAATCAACTTTCATTTAAAAATAACTAGTTATAATAGATTTTCCCACCGTTCTTAAAAATCCCATCTCCTTCATCCCTAAAGTGGCAATGATTTTCAAAATTTGCGCAAAAAGGCTGAAATCCCATCTACTCAATCGCTAAGGTGGTAGTGATTTTCAAAATTGGCACCAAAAAAAAAGGCTAAAATAGGAGCTTTTTAAAAGGAATTGGGCCCTTGAGCTTCGTACGCGGCATATTTATCGGATGATTTAGACCACTGATGTTCTTTTGGCCATTCTACTTCTTTCATTACAACCTGCCAATCTCTTAATGCTCGTGTAGGGTAGTGAGAACCAACTCATAACGCGGATGCATTAAATTACATCTATAATTCCCTTTTTATTAAATTCAAAATATTTTCTTAGAATTTCATACTACTCAGTCTGACGAGTAGTTTCTAGTGTCCCTTTCTTTACTGATTACGACCAAATTATCAATAGAAAGTTGATTGCTCTGTTGATAGCGTTACCGAGGAAATCTCAAGAGCGCGTTAAATCAGTCATTGCATTACCTTTGAAAGCCCTGACATTCCTAAATCCGTAGTGCTCAGTGCCCACCATTTCCTCCTCAACACGGTTCTTTATTTGCTTCACTTTCAGAACAACCCTCTGCTTTTATGCAGGAAAGATCTACAGAAACTTCGCTTCGCATTCAATTATTTGGTAGGCCAGAGAATTGGAGTGAAATTGTCCCCTTTGTCGTAGCTCGAGTGCAGATTGTTTATTATCACAATTACCATTCTCAGTCTGAGTTTTCCTAGCCATGTAAACACTTATCATACTCATTCACAAAGTTTTGAGCGTTATCAGACGAGTGTGTTCATGGTCATCATAAAGTCTATCTTAGGTGTCACACTTTCCGTAGTTGGTCATGAAGTGGTCACACACAAGTGAAAGTGTTGTTCATGTATCATGGGTGATAATTGTTGT
The DNA here is from genome assembly GCA_000404065.3 of Pinus taeda. Taxonomy (NCBI): domain Eukaryota; kingdom Viridiplantae; phylum Streptophyta; class Pinopsida; order Pinales; family Pinaceae; genus Pinus; species Pinus taeda. The sequence continues at coordinate 11,825 of APFE031290770.1, forward strand.
TGAGTCGTCAAGTATTCTAAGTGTTAGGACACAATGAAAGCTTCATCACTTCACCTCTCAGTCTCACTGGTTCAACGCTTAGCCTTTTCGGAAGAAGCTCCCCAACCCTTCAACTTGCTTTCACCCAGCTTTCCTATAATGTGCATTGCACATTTCTAGTCAACAAGTTGTGACCTTGACCCCTAGATCTATTCAATGTGCATTTCTTGTCCCCCAGGACTGCTGCATAGTGCAATTCTTGAGCCCAAGACCTAGCCTTCGCTTCCAGAATTACGCAGTCCGTTCAGTGAGCCTTCTCTTCCAGAACTATGCAGAAGTTGTATTCAGTGGTCCTCCCCTCATCCTGGCCCATTGTCCCTCATAACTACACAGAATTTAGTTATCCTTCCTCTCCAAAATTGCACAAAAACCTTCCACAATGGCCCCTCCTTCAGCCAGACTCACTGCTTGTCCAAACTGCATAGAGACTATCCCTCAACCCAGTTTGAACTGTGCATTGCATAGTTCTAGGCCTCAAGCCTTAGACTTGGATGTTGGGATTGCACAATGCACAGTCATTGAGCCTCCCTTCCCAACTTGTAACTCAGTTCGGACACAATCCCCAGACCAAAATGCAACATCTTAGGCTAGGAGGTTTTCAGGTCGATGTCATCTCATCATGAGTGAATTTCAAATACAAGAACCTAGTAGAATGATGAAGAAGGAGATGAAGGAGGAAGACATGCAAAGGACATTCTTGTCGCTGAGCATGCAAGCTAATCTATCAAGGAAAAAGGACACCCACTCGCGACCACAACTCTAAGACTTGAGATCATTGAAGACTCTTATCACCAAGCCATGAGGAGCTGGAATAGAAGAGTATTCTCAAGAAGACATCACTCACAACAACAACAGTGGCCTAACACTACCATAACATCCATGCTATTTATATCAGCAGTGCCATGTCATGTCTTGTCATGAGTTTTCATATGCCACATCATCATAGTGGACCATGTATATTATATTCAAATGTATTGTAAGGTGGAAGTCCAAAGGACACACAAGAATATGGAGAGTCATGTAATTTGAAAAGTCATAGGAAGTTGAATAGTCATGTGGGTAGTGAAAGAGTCACAAAGGGGAAGCATCAACCCTTGGTTATATATACCCCTCATTGTATGAGCAAAGGACTTTTTCACCTTGGATCCTCCTGCAAGGCATGAGAGAGATCAACTAGCTCTTTGAGGAGTAAGGAATGGCTCAAATGTGCCACTACTGGGGCTAGTGATGTACATTGTAAACATGTGTCTTGAAAATTTTTCTTAATAACAAAATCCTTTTAAGGCCATCACGTTCTTCATGCAAGGACTATGAATGTTTGTGAGAATATTTTGTGGATGTTTGCATTTCATGTTTTCTTTCAAATGTACTAAGATAGTTGAACTATTTCTGTTATTTTAGTGCTTATGTTATGGAGAATATGATGTAATGGTTGTTATTGTTATCCCATCCTTGTGGACTATTTTTGCAGGATACTAGACAGATATTTCCTTGTTTGTTTTTTGTAACGACAGTCACATCCACTGTGGACTATTCCGTTGGATGTTAGATAGAGCTTTCTAGTTCATGTGTGTCTCTTCCTGGGTGGTACTATTACCTCTCACTTAGAAGCTCACTTTTCTCCCCACTTTGCAGTAAAAAAACCTTGACATAGTTACAATGACACACTCACCAAGAACACCTCCTTTGCTTTTCGAAGACACCATTACATCACTCTCCTGTGCTTTCAGCTAAAGCCAAGGCATATATTTGAGATATATGGAAATCGAGACAATATTTTGGATGGGGCTCCTACACCAAATGGTGTAAGGTGTAATTGGGAATTCACATCAGGGAGACCCCCTTGGTTGATGAATTTCTAGCATTGTCAACACCTTCTTAAGCTAGGGTTTCTATTTCAAGTACTGTTGTTTCCATTCCATAGAATAGGTTTCCTTTCAATGCAACATTTACATTCTGTGAATGGATTAATGTTTACATTTCTGCAAGTAGTGTAGCCTTTACATTTCTGTGAGTAGTGTGGTATTTACATTTCTACAAATAGTTTAGAATTTACATTTGAGCAAGCAACATTTCCATTTTTTCAAATAGATTAACATTTCCATTTATGCAAAGTAGATTAGGACTTTCCTTTCATGCAATTTCTTTCCTTGAAAATCTATATTTAGTTGATAGAGTGGTTTGTGTATACCTTGGTCTGGTCCATTATTTCAAAATGACTTGATTAGAGCTCAGCCTATTGTGCATACAACACTATCACCTCTTAAGTTTGTACGAACCCTGGGTTGATAATTAACATTGGTTGCCTTGGGAGTTGCAACACTCTTATTGCAATGTTGAGGCTTATCACCCATGAGACCTTGGGAAAGCATTTCCATGTCTTTTATGGGCGGTTTACAAACAACATGGAATGGAGATGGCTATTTATTTGTAGTAGTTTATAGGTTTAACAAAATGTGCATTATGATTCCTTGTAAAATGACCATTAAGGACAAGAAGAAATGAACATGCTCTTTGAACAAGTTTGGGTACACTTTTTCATACCAAGGAGAATAATATCAGATAATGATATTAGATTTCTTAATGCCTCTTTGACTACACTTTGGTAGAAGAAGGACACTATGTTAAAGAGGTCTACAACATTCCACCCATAGATAGATGAGCAAATAGAAGTAGTCAATATAATTTTGGTGCAACTATGAGGGTTACAATTGGAAGCATCCAAAGACCTATGATGGAAATATGATTTATATTGAGCACTCTTATAACAAAACAATCCACACTTTTACTAGGAATTCCACTTTTGAAACTTGTTTTCGACATTCTCTACCTTCACCTTTGAATGTTGCATATGGACGTAAAGGAGGACTAAGGGATGACATCAATGACGAACCATTGAAAATAGATACCTTTATTGAAAATATTAGGAGCATCCCTTTACAAGTACAAGGGATGTTGAAGAAGACATAATAAAGGTACAAGGCTTGATGTGATCAACATAAAATAAAGAATTAATAATAAGTGGGAGATAGAATTTTGTTACGACTAAACAAGAAAAAGCTACCAATTCCTGGTTAGAATATCAAGGCTCTACGATATAATCCTTTTGAAGTATTGGAGAAGGTTGTATACAATTCCTAGAGACTCATTCCACCTCCATACACATGCATTTACTTGGAAGTGAATGTGGAGAATTTGGTACTCTATGAGCCTTCCATGTTGGAACAAGAGGGGGAGCAAGTTCTACCTACCATAGAAGAGTTAGCACTAGATCCTCAAACAAAGTAGGTAGAAGATACAACTTTGTATAATAATTCTAGAACTACAAGGTATGCATAACATGACCTTTGGAATACTAGGTTGAACGGAAAACTTCTAGGAGAAGCAAAATGGTACTCTAAGAAGAAGGTAGAGAAACAATTTCCTCACCTCATTTAGTTAACTTTTTAGGTGCCAAAGGACTCTAAATGGGAAGATATGATCTAGATTGGATCATCTAATAATTTGTAATCTACCTTGGTAATTGTTTTGAGTGGAAACATTCAAACCTAGGATTGTCTTGTAAGGCCCATTTTAGTGGTAGGTCCCAATTTGGAAAATTTTGGAGCTATTATGAGCAATCAAATGGAATTTTTTGGGCTCAAAACTTTGCTAAAATAGTTTCATCGCTACGACATTGTTCTACACTCTAAGACCTTCCCAACATTTTGAAAATCACTCAATTTAAGCTTGTATTCGAAAGTTATGTCTCTCACAAGTTGACCTACCTAGTTGACCATAATGGTATGAGTAGATGTCATGTTAACCCCATATTACTTATACATGGGGGCATGGCCATCTGAGGATTTTCAAGAATATTCTAGAAGGTCTAAGACCTTATCACATTGAGGGTTAAGGAATTTAAGCCCCTAACCCTAGATGGTTTTTAGACTATGTTAAATATGTAGCCATTATAAGGAAACAGGAGTTCAATTATTTTGCATTATATGTGTTCCATAGTTGAGAAAAACATCCAAAAGTGGTATTTTCATAGTATAATAGAGGGCAAGGAGGATCCTTTGGCAATTATTCAAGCCACAATTTCAAAGGGTAACTCCATATGAGTTCCCATTCCTTTGTATGAGTATATTTATAATTGAAGCAAAGAGAGAAGAGGATAGGCCTCACCTTCTAGCTAGGTTTTATCCTATATTCCATTTCCTAGGATAAATCTTGTGTTCATTTGTGTTGATGGTGTTTTTATGTGCCCATTCTTTCCATTTCGAATTTAAGTAATTTCACAAATTCAAATAAAGCTAACAATTAATTAATCTGGAATTGAAACAAAATAAATTTGAATAATCTACTATTTCATAATATTACAAGATTTATTGTGACAAATTATTGTAGTGGATGTTCATGGTAATTTATAGATAATATTTATCTTACTAGATTTATAAATTAATAATTTCACTTTACATGAACATTGACATTTTTCTTTTCTAGAATTATTTGTAAAAAGGTTTAAAATAAATAAAACCATTTAAATTAATAATTACAATAATTTCACCCACTATATATTAATTTTGTCATTTAATAAAATTGCCAACTATTTCACAAGATTTGAAATAAATAAATTCATATTGAATACTCCAGAATTCTTTAGAAATAAATTGTAGGTAAATTTATATAACATCCAACATATTAACTAAACACTCCACTCATTATGGTGTTTGGTTCCTTTGGGGTGCAAACCTGTGACAGTTATAATTGGCCTGGAATCATGGGTATTTTGATCAGGGCTTCAATGTCTTTGTAAATGGTGGTGTTGTCAATTTGTTGTCTGGATTTTTAGTTGCTCAAGAGTCTATATGGCTATGAATATGCCTTTGTTTCTCATGTACTACTCAACTTTTTGATATGCTATAAAAATTATTTATATTTACCAAAAAAAAAAAAATTATCCCCCACTCATTATTAAAAATAAAAATAAAAAACAATGTTCTATTGAAATTTAAAATATATAAATTTCCTCATTGTGGGTGTCGATCCTTTTACCTCACCCATGAAAATTATAAGTTGCCACCCTTTGTCGGGCCATGTGGCATCATACAAGACTAGGTACATGCAATTAAATTATGGCTTGTGTTAGCACTTCGTAGTTTTCCTACGCTGAAGAGGAAACTACCATGGTAACCCCAAACCACTTTAAAGTTGGGATCTAGCCCTTCCAGCTTTAGAGAGGGCTACCTTTATATGAATTTTCAATTATTGTCTTAGGTTTTAGGGTAGATATGAAGATCAAAGATATGCTTTTTAAAGTTGTGGTTGCAAGATGAAGGAAAATTCAGTTGGGCATGGAATCATAAGATTGTTTAGTAATCAATCACAGATAAACAAAGTAGTTGAAAAGGGGCGAGGTAGGAAAACTCCTTAATCTTACAAAATATTTGTGGTATGGATGTGATGAATAAGAGTGAATATCAATTAAATATAAAGCATACAAAGATGAATTTATATTTAATTTCAGAAGGAAAACATTTATATTTCTTAACAGGTCAGAGCAAAGCACTGTGAGTAAATACTACTCATAATCTTCTTGTAAACAATCAAGAAAGAGCATTCATGTGAAAACTTGAAGGAAATACAATTATACAAAGAGAGAAACATCAGCGTTTATCTAACACAAGAATCCTGAAACAATATTGCCTCTGTATTTATTAATCGATTACTTCAAATAGAATTCCATGATTTATAATCAAAATAAGGATCTTCTCTCTTCTCCACAATCAACACTTTCTACTTTCTTTTACAAAATATTTATAGTCTTTCTAAAAAATATTCGAACTTGAAACAAAATTTATTGCAAAAATAATATCTACTAAAATGATTTAGATATTTAAAAAATAGAGCTAAATAGTAGCAATTCTAGACAGATTTAGATGTTATGCACACACTTGAGGATTATTGTTGATGATCGTAGTTATAATTCTGCTCTTTTGTTGACTGCTCCTAATATTGAGGATTCTCTTTCCCTTTTTTTGTCACTGGTCATTGGAATCCGCTTGATTTACTTGATGAGCTTTAGTAGTTTATCCCATTTGTCGTCACTCAGAATAGGAAAGTTTACCATGTTTCTAGATCTTTCATCCACCTCTATATATGTTTCAAAATTTGGTTTATTAAGAAACATGTGATGAATTTCATGTTGGATAAACAAGTTATATTATAAACCTTCAATAAAAGCATGTCCACTTATTATCCATCTCACTTTGGAAAATTTAGATCTATTTGTAGCTATGTTGCACAACTAGTCCTGGTAAATTTCTAATGGAATCAATTTGCCATTAGAAGCTCTCAAAGGTGGAAGCCCTTTCTCCTGCAATAGATTAATTTTTTGTTGAATCTTCTTACCCATAGCTCTAACTCTTTACACTTGTTTTCTAGCTATACCATAAGATTTTTCTTTGTTAGAACTCTTTTTAGCTCCATGATCGTGTATGGTATGTCCTGAATTTGTAGTTCTTCGAGCTCATCCTTGGTTTTTGAGTTCAACACCTTAATGATTCTTTATGCTTTGTTGGTCTTTGTTCGATCTCAACTTTTGTTTGTTCAATTGTTGCATTGACATTATGTACCAACTCTTCTTTCTCAAATATAATTTGAAAGGATGGCCATAGCTTTGTGATATTGGCATTAATATTATACCATATGTTTTCTTAGCTTCTGCCAATATTTGTACTATTGATGATTGATCTTCATACTCTTCAAGTTATTGAGTGAGCTTGAATTTTTTCTGCACTTCCGCCAAATATGCAGTTTCAACTTTAATTTTATTCTCTTCCATTCTTTTCAATGCTACTAACAATCTTTAATTTTCTTGGATGGTCAATGATAAATCTCCTAGAGGTTTCACTAATTTTTCAGAGGAGTCTGCAGTCTTTGAATCTGTTCTTTCTGTTGAAGTTGTTGTCGTTGTTTGTTGTGATGATGTACATGTGGCTGCTAATTATTCCTTTTCTTTCAAAAGTATCTCCATATCTATCACCATCTTTTGAATTTGAACATCTTTCTCAACTATCAACTTGAACAAATTTTCTTTCTCTACTTCCAGCTGAGTAATTTCTTTGGCCTGTGGGTGCTTTACAGTGGAAGTTTGAGTTGCTTTCTCAAGGCTTGGATATCGACATTTTTGTCTCTTTATTATTTCCTCAACTGATTTAACGTCACTAGGATTATATCCTAGCTTAATCACCATATCTTCAAGAGAGTTTAATTCAGGTGTCTTCCAAGGATGACATTCTTTCTATCTTTAGTTGTGAATGAATATTGTTCAGAGAGGCTATCATGGCTGAACTTTTTAATGTTGAATATATCATCTCACCAGCTTGTTTATGCAAGTCAATCTAATCAATTTCATGAATCTTCTTAGTTTCAAAAGAAAAGACAAATGTTTTATAATCTTCTACACTTTTAGGGACTGGAATCGTAGGTTCCAAGAAAGGTAATTGGAATTTCCCCTTCTCTGTGTCAAGTGAAGACAATAATCTGTGTTGGGTAGTAGAATTCTACTTCTAGAATTATGAGTAAGTTATGAGCTTCAATGCTTCATTTTTCCTCTTAATCTCTTTGTACCTGGCAAAAATATGTTGCTTTCTTGCAATCTGAGAAGCAGAAACCTTAGGAGATTCTATTGTTTCTTCAATATTTGCAAAAGAAGCAGTGGGAAAACCTATTAGGACAACTGTAGTTTGCTCCTATGAGCCTTTTTCTTCTGAGGATTGTTTGAAATTGAGATCGAGAGCACAGAGAGAAATTGCACACAACACAAATCACTCTTCAATATTTTTATTGATCATCACAGGTACCAATATATAAGACACAAATTACTGACTTCCACACAACCAAATCACCATTATAACTCACACATTGGAAACAACGACTTCTACAATGACTCCTCATAACTCCTAATGACAACTACACATGACATGGAAGCATTACTTCCAACACCCTCCCTTAATGCTTACAAAAATAAATAAATCTTTGTCTGACTGGTCTTTATCTGCATCCACATCCACTCTAGAATCTCACAAACTTCGCTCTTTCACCACCACATCTTTGAGATGTCACTTGACCTCCATTTAAAATGTAACTGCCTCTGACCATCGTTGATGAACTTTGCAAGATCAACAATATTGACACCTCGGCTCGTCGGGGCTTCTGCGATAAGAGCTATCAAGTAATGAACCATCCTATGGACTAACCACCATATGTTAGATATTTCGCTTTCGACTATCCGCCAGTTGACAGGATGGAGGTCTGGATACTAAATGTGCTCAAGAGTTGATCAAACAACTTGACCTTACACAAGAATTGGTGTTTCGAACACGGGGCTTCCAGTTTAAGAACCACCAACCCTTTTTATACTAATAAAAACACATGATTATTGATGTTTTGGACACTGGGGCTTCCAGTTTAAAAACCACCAAACCTCTTTAATATGAATTTACACACAACTAAATATCAAACTCACACCATGAAATAAAAGACACATTTAGGCACATTAACAAACCCTAAAACATTGACCCATGAAAAACAATCATTGCCACAATAGACATTTTAATTCAATAGGCCTACATAAATCTAAACATTGGCCTTGTTCCCTTCAATGCAAACAAAAATGAATTTTCCACTTACTAGTCCAAGGCGTTGGAAACAATTGATGTAGATGTACTTAGAGGCTTAATGCTAAGAGAAAATTTCAAACCATTGTAGCCAACAATGATTTGAATGGCAGCTTGGTTCCCAACATTGACACAACCCAAATGGGAAAGGAAATCCATAAGCAAGTTAATTAAAGGAGTTTGTTCAATGTTTCCCTTTTGTGCCTGTTCTTCTCTCATCACGTACACAATAATAGCTAGATGTTGAAATCTCAACATTATTTCCCAACTAGATGACACAGATCGCAACGCCAAACAAATTTGTTGCATGAAGAACATGTTGTACTTTCAATCGCAAGCTTAGGAGATAGGTCTTAGTGTTATGCTACTTACTCTATTAAGCTTGGATGTGCATGACCCGAGCAAGAGCATCAAGGCATAGTTCTGATATGTGTTGAACACGAATGCCAAATCCAACATCGATCCTGCACACAGTGAGAGGTGATTCACAAAGACAGCCCTTCTGAACAAATGCAACAGGAGGAAAAATATTCAGTGGATTCCCTTGAGGAATCTTTCCACATACCACAATCCTACTCATTACAACAACACAAGGCTCGTAATGGACACATACCACTCTCAATGTTATTCTCATTGGCTTATTCACTCATCTCATAAACTTTAAGCCTCAAATTTTTGGGTGATGTGCACAAACAACCCTTTACTCCTTCGTAAGCGACAACTACATCATTGCTGCTCTCGGTTCTAGAAACATATGTGTACTTGCAGTTCTATGCAAGCTCCATGAAATTGACCTCCATCTCCACCTCTTATCAACATAATTTGCACAATGGCTCAGGATACGATTGAAGGCTTGTAGGTAGAGAGAGAAATGTTGGCTATTTATTGGATACAGATCTACAAAAGCACACTCACACACATATCTAAATAGTGAGAAATAAATCTCACAACATAAGTCAACTATCACACACCTATATTAATCTATGTATGTACAAAACAATAGCACTCAAGGCTCTTTCACATTTTCCTAGCCTTCCCGTGAGGGAATCAAACCAGAATAGGCTTTGATACCATGTTTGAAATTGAGTTCGAGAGAGCAGAGAGAAATTTCACACAACACAAATCACTATTCAATATTTTTATTGATCATCATAGGTACCAATATATAAGACACAAATTACTCACTTCCACACAACTAGATCACAATTACAACTTACACATTGGAAACAATGACTTCTAGACTGACTCCTCGTAACTCCTAATGACAACAACACATGACATGGAAGCATTATTTCCAACAAGGATTCCTCTTAAGTGTTTGTTTTCCTTCTTCTCTTGAAGACTAGAAAGTCTACAACTTGAGATTATGAGTATGTAGGATACATACTTTCCCTCGAACTTTTAGTTTCCTTTTCTTTTGAGATAAGAGTTTGTAGGGATGTCTGACTCATAATTTGTTCTTCATCTTCCTGTAGTGTATTCTTTGTTCACTCCTCCTAATTTTCATATTGCTCTATTTCTGGTCTAGGTGTATGTACATAAGGTGTGGTCCTATGCTCCACTTTTAATTTTGAAATTATCCCTAAAGGATCATAATACCATGTGAAACTCAATTTGAATTTCATTTGCTTTAGTAAAACATATGCCTCCTTAACTATTGTTATGGTATTGATGATGAAAGGGCCAATCTTTGCCTTCAGCTTAAATTGTGTCTTCAACTTTCTTGATACAAAATGTAATTCATCTATATTCATCATTTTCTTGATGTATTCTAAGCCAAAGATTCTTATTAGCACAAAAAATGGCAACCTGTAAGGAGGGATTTCATATCCATATATCCTAATTTTTGTATAGTTTTGGTAAAGTACCAGTCTCTAACCTTGGCTTGCTCAATAAGATGTAAAACTCTCTTGATTTTTGTTGAAATCCTTGGTATAACATCACTACTAAGAAGACATAAGGACACATGCAAGAACTGATCTACAAAATTACTAAAGGAGTGTTCTTATGAATTCTTTCTCACCAAGGAAGTCTAATGAATGATTGACAATGGTCTTCCCTTTGCATCTAACTTCTGTAATTGAAACTTGAATCTGTCTGCTTGATGAAATAACAACAAATATACAAGATCCAACCATTGTTTGAATGAAACTTCAACATAAAACTTCAAAATGTGATCATGAATAACATCTGATAGAAACTTATTGTAGCTAAAACTGATTGAGGGCTTCTGACCAGTAGATAACATTAACAAAAATCCTAATATTACCTCATCTACCCATTGATCTGTAGGATAAACTAATAAGCAAGCGACCATATAAATAACTTATCTTAACATTTTAGGAAAGATAGAAGTAGAATATGGGGGATTAGTTCTAGGTAACTCATAATTCTTTGGAAAAAGGACTCAAAAATATGGGCTCGTTGAGGGAAAGTGAGTTTATGATATGTCTCCATGAGTGAATCAGTGGAAAAAGGATACAAGGAAGTTTGAGGATCAATCTGGAGTGATTTACAGATAGCTTCAAGTGTAATTGCAAATAGATTTTCATTGTTTTGGGAAATTACAACCCTATGGCTAGGGAGCTATTTGAGATGCCACCATGTAACAACTTCTGGAAAAACATGAGTTTGGAGAAAATGAATTGAGTTAAAAATGATTCCCAAGTGCTCAATACATCACTGTCATCTAAGAACTTTTGGTTTGCCCAGCCCTGGAGTTCATACAAATCAAACTCACACTAGGTCTCTGATATCTTGACTGTGTGTGAACCAAGGGCAGTTTATCAAGGTTTACAACAGGGGGAAATGTAGGGATTTCTACAAGCAACTTCAATTTTCCTTTGTGGGACAACATTTCTGACTACAAATTAGAAGTTAGGGAATCAAATTATCGGATTACAATAATTTCTAGTGTAGGAGGACAATGACGTGATTGCAAATTTCAAGACTAAACCTGCATTGGTAAGAAATGGAATAACAAAAGGGTGTATGCAAGGGCTATGTATCTTTTTAAATGGGAGGGTGAATGATTAAACAGGAAAAATAACTATTTTTGGCACGTCTCATTAGGGGAATTAGACTTCGGCGGGAACCATTAAACATCAAATGGTCATATCATTGTTGGTGGGTAAATTAAATGATTTAAACGTTTATGTGGTGGGGGTGGAGAAGAGAATGACAAGTGGCAGAACGTGAATGGGGTGGGAGCGGGAGCGGGAAAGATGTTTTCAGGGAGGGGGGGTAGGTGGTAAGTTATTTCGGAGAAGGGGGCCCCAAACTCATCGTGGGACTTCCATGTATGGTTCAGTGGTTTCCAAAAATCCACTTTTTGGACCCCCCCAGCCTCACCGCCCTTGCTCCCTCCCCTCGTTAACTTCTGAAAATGCGCGAGGGTCCCGAACTTGTCGCCCATTGTTGATTCGAGCGGGGACAATCTTGTCCATCCATTCACATGGTCACTTTATGGAAAAAGCCAAAACACCAAATCATCGATTTATTTAAAATAAATAAAATATTTTGGCTTGGCATTTAAACCAGCGCACATTATTTGGGACATTTATTTTAATTTTTTCATACACTTTTCTTTTGTCCCCCTTTGTTTTTTCCTGTTTTTTTTTTTCTTTTAT
>APFE031290770.1:30562-93919 GCA_000404065.3 Pinus taeda
ATTTGTATCATCCAAGAATTGTTCATTTGTGTAATGTAAAGGAGGTTGCCCCCTTGAAGAGGCTGAATTTTAAGGCATTGATCTATCTTTTCTATCTTTTTGTGAGTTGGTTTCATAACAACCACCTTTAGCCTGATCTTAGAAATGGGCCATGTTGTTCATCTTCTCCATGTTTATGCACTCTCTGGTTGGTCCTGTTGTGGGAGTCTGTTAGCTCTCGAGGCAATGGCCAATGTTCGTCGCACTCCACCTAGTGCAGAGCTCCGTCATACCCACATAATTCTCGTGGTTGATCTCGGGATTGTGCCGAACGACATATATAATTATATGGTTCTTCTCAACTCGTTGATGTTCATGACTAATCTCAGTGCATAGACTCTCCTAAAGACTTGTCACTCTCTGGCTACAATGCCTAGTGTTAATGTTTTCCTTACATTGAATTGGCAGTACTGCGACTCGTGTTAATGTCTTCCTTTTATCCAATTGGTAGTACTGTGACTCGTCAAACACTCACAACCAGAAGTGGCACCTTGATGACCCAATTGAGCTCTCCAGTTGCTCAAATTCCTTGCAAATATTCACTGAATCTCAAATTAGTAAGGACATCGACGCTTGTATGCCCATGGCGGGTCAGTGTTCGGTATTCAATGCATCTCAGTTGCTTATGCTTTAATTTTCCTCTTAGCCTCAATTGGACTCAATTGCATTTAGGCCTGCACTTGGGATGCGAGTATGCCCCACAACGGTCTCAGTTGGTCTCAAAGGATCTCAATTGGGCTTAATGGATTTGCCCCTTAATGGGCTTCTAACATAACCAATCAATTATGCATCTTCGACTCTCTGGAAAATCGAAGGAGCACTGACTTGGCTCAAGCTCCCTTTAAGTCTGCATGGAAAGGTGTTAGCAGGGGCTCCAACTAAATGTCAATCAGGGTTCGAATTCGGGTTGCAAGCAAGCCTCACATCAACATCAGGTACACTTTGTTTTAGTCCCCCCTGAGCTCGGTCCATCTCAACCCCAGATGTTCAATGTCCTCTGTTTCATTCAACTTCTGAATGTGAATGTGGGATGACAACTCTTATTTCGTTTTTTCTCAATTTTGTTTAACATCAGACTTATATGCTTATAGACAAACATATATCTATTATAGTCTTTCTAATTTTGCAACTCCATCAAATGCACTACTCAAAAACAAACAATGTATTACCAAGATTTTATGTCTTTGCTACTAGTTCGGTTTTCCCTTAGGAAGACCAATAACACAAAGGCAAATTTTCTATTATATTTTAATGAAATACTAAAAGCTAGATCATTAAAAAAAAAAATTATTAAAAAACATTTGTATTATATATCTATATATAATTGAATTTAATAAAAAAAAGGTGTTTTTATCACCAGTGATCATTTTGTAATATTCGAATGTAGCCATAAATTAAGTCATTTTCTTGAATTAAAGAATTTGACCTATACCTCCTCTTCAACTTTAAAAAGAGTATTTATGGGATGGGGCATTAGGAGGAGTCTTGCCACCAAGGCCGTGACCATGTTAATGTCCTTTTTAAGAGAATATCATATTTGGTGTAGTTTTTTGAGGGTTGTTTCGGTTTTATTTAATGGTAATCTTAATGGTAAATTTTTTTTTAATAAATATGAGATTATTAGATATCACGATCAAGTAGAATATAGAACACTGGTTAAGACAATGTTATTATATTTTAGAATTTATTTTTATTTGTGATATCATTGTTTTAATATTAGTATAGATCTATTTTAAACACATATTTAATATAAGTTTAGAGGGATCTAATTTTTTCACATGTAAATTTTTATGAGTAGATATTATTTAAATGTTTTGTATAGTTATTTACATTTTTTTTATTTTTAGATTTTTATTTTTTATTTTATTTTAGCGGACATGAGCAAAATTTCAACTTTGATGATGGACGACAACGTTACACATCATATTGGGCTGTAGAATGAGCCTCTAGGCTCAACAAGTTAGTAAGACAACATTATACATCATATTGGGCTGTAGAATGAGCCTCTCTACTGAACAAGTTAGTAAGGCAATGTTACACATCATATTGGGTGGTAGAATGAGCCTCTCATCGCTCAACAAGTTAGTAAGGCAATGTTATTGTACTCGAGAGTTCAAGTCTTTTTCTAACACAATTTAGTCGGAACTTTGCATATCTCAACATAAATACATACTTAGTATAGTTGTTATAAATTTTGATATTGATTTCTAAGCCCAATGAGGTGAATTTAGAGAAAGTAATACTTATTACTTATTAAAATTAATAACTTCCATATTCAAAGGCTAGAATAGAAAATATAATATATATTGAGGTTTAAAATAATTAATTAATTTTAAGTTGTTTAATTTGTTGAAAGTTTTAGGAGCTGTGCAGGGTGTTGAATCTATTTAGATATTAAAAAATGTAAAAATAATAAATATTGTAAAAAGTCATTTCGTCTATAAGTTAGACTATGTCCTAAACTAATAGTGATCAACAAACAAATAGATTGCTAGAATCCTCCCTTGACACAAACTAATAAGTTATTTAGATAAATATTGAATACTTACTAAGAATACATTTAATGTAATTTAACACAAATCTATATAAAACAAGTGTGCAGGGCATCTTAGTCTAGGAAAATATGCATAAGAAATTATACCTTGTCTTCTTCAAAAATAAAAAAATATGTTAACGACCCAAGACCCAGAAGCCTCTGTACAAGTGAAAGCTTATTCACCAACAAAATAATTCCAAAGTGAAATGGTTTTCCTTGAATAATAATAATAAGTTAACTTGCATTTGAAGATAATTAACTATAATAAATTTTCCACCACAAAAGTAAAATAAAAATAAAATATAATATGATATGAGATGTATAGTGATCCCAGCTATTTAATCCCTAAGGTGGCAGTGATTTTCAAAATTGGCGCAAAAAAGGCTGAAATAGGAGCTTTTTAAGAGGAATTGGGCCAGTTCGTACATGGCATATTTACCAGATGATTTAGACCACACATGCTCTTCTGGCCATTCTGCTTCTTTCAGTACAACCTGCCAATCTTTTAGCGGTCGTGTAGGGTAGTGAGAACCAACTCATAACGCGGATGCATTAAACAATATCTATGATCCCAATTTATTAAATTCAAAATATTTGCTTAGCATTTCAGACTACTCAGTCTGACCAGTAGTTTCCACTGTCACTTTCTTTACTGATTACGACCAAATTATCAACAGAAAGTTGATTGCATTATGACAGCGTTACCGAGGAATCTCAAAAGCGCGTTAAAGCACTCATTGCATGACCCTTGAAAGCTCTGACATTCCCGAATCCCCAGTGCTCAGTGCTCACCACTTCCTCCTCAACGCCATTCTTTATTTGCTTCACTTTCAGAACAGCCCTCTGCTTTTATGCAGGAAAGCTATACAGAAACTTCGCTCCGCCTTCAATTATTTGGTCGGCCACAGAATTGGGGCGAAAATGTCCCCTTTGTCGCAGCTCGAGTGCAGATTGTTTATTATCACAAGTGCCATTCTCAGTCTGATTTGCACTGCTGAGAATGCTGGGCCGCATTGCGCCGAACTGGACCTGCAGGCGCTGCTGCACTTCAAGGCAGGGATTGTCGATGACACCTCAGGGCGCCTGCAGTCATGGAACGGCTCCAACTGCTGCCAGTGGCAGGGGGTATCCTGCAATAGACAAACAGGGCGTGTAATGGGGCTTCTGCTGCCGGGGCTGCTGTCTGGGACCGACTTCATATCGGATACCCAGATGAAGGGCACGCTGTCGGAGTCCTTGGGAGATCTCCAGTTTCTTGAAATTTTGGAAATGGGGGCCTTGAAACAAATCACTGGCTCTATTCCCTTGTCATTTGGGAGGCTCAGGAGGCTGAAGAAGCTGCGCCTGAACGCCAATAAGCTCGGCGGTTCGGTCCCTCCATTTTTGGCATACCTTCACAATCTTCAAGAATTGGATCTGTCTGAGAATGGTCTGAGAGGAACTTTACCGGTGAGTTTCGGAGGCCTGAGGAATCTCCGCGTTTTGAATCTGTATACCAACAGGTTGGCAGGCCCTGTTCCTGAATCAATAGCCCGTCTTTCCAAGCTCACCATTCTTGATCTCCACGGCAACCTTCTCGGAGGCCCCATTCCTCGGTCTGTGGGAGAATTGCGTTCTCTGCAGTCGTTGGATATGTCTGAAAATCGGCTTACAGGAACCATACCGTATTCTATAGGTATGTTATCGAATCTGTCAATCCTGTACCTCAATAACAACAATCTCAGCGGCAACATCCCCCATTCCATAGGAAAGGTCACGACTCTGGGATTTCTTCGTCTTCAGGAAAATAAATTGAGCGGGATTCTTCCAGCTTCTTTCGGAAGTCTGGTCAATTTGCAGAGACTTTCAGTGGCCAATAATATGATAGGCGGCCCCATTCCTGCTTCGTGGGGTAAGCTATCGAACCTGAAGGATCTCTACCTCAATAATAATAGATTATCAGGTTCGATTCCCAACTCTATAGGAAAAATGTATAATCTTATGTTTCTGTATCTCTCTTATAACAATCTTTCCGGGAGCCTTCCGTGGGAATTAACAGAGATTTCTGATCTGCAAGGCTTGGATATTTCATTCAATAATTTCAAGTTTGTGAATATTCCCAGAGTACTATTTGAGCTCCCTGGATTGTATCAGCTCTCCCTTGCTGGTTGCGGCATAGAGGGAAGAATTCCCGAGGCATTGTCCAAAACGCCGGGGCCTCTTTCTCTGCTTGACCTTTCCAGCAACAGCCTTAGCGGCACCATACCACCATGGCTGGGCAAGATGACGCAATTAGATACTCTCAACTTGTCAAGAAACGCATTGACATCCACGATTCCAGAGGAAATTCGCAACCTGCAAGACCTCACCACTCTGGACCTCCATTCAAACTACCTCACTGGGCCTATAGCATCCCTTTTTGCCATCAGCAGCCCCTTTCCTGACGGAAATTTAAGAACCTTGGACTTGTCCCGCAACAGATTCACTGGTTCAATACCTCCTAATGCAGGCGATCAGAACAGCATGGAACAGCTTTTCCTGTCGCACAATTCTCTCACCGGACAAATCCCCTCGTCAATTGGCATGATGAAACAATTGAAGGCCCTGGATCTCGGCTGCAATACACTGTACGGTCCCATACCCAGTACGCTGGGGAGTTTGGCACAGTTAAAGACTCTGAAGCTGAATGAGAATCGCTTGAGCGGAGAAATCCCCAATGAGTTTCTGAATCTCACGTCTCTGTTGCAACTGAACTTGTCTCATAATTTCCTGTCGGGAAGAATTCCGCATGGGATCCCGCTTGCAAAGTTTCCGACATCCTCCTACACCGATAACAACGGACTCTGCGGAGATCCTCTTCCTCCATGTTCGTCCAGAGCTTGAGATTCGAACCCTTGACAGTTTGTTGGACTATTTTGGTTTTCGTGTTATCGGCGAGCTCCCAGTGCCCACTGCACATGTCTCCAGTCGCATCACCTGTGAACAATTCTTTTCATGGATGATAGAAGAGAGTAATGAAAATCCAAATCTTCTCTGCCATTGTTCTGGTATGTAGTATACTAAGCTTGTGGTCATAGCAAAGTACGACTTAAATGCAAATCATACATTGAGAACTAGGCTTCCCATTATGAAGATAAGAAGAAGCTTACTGTTATTCTTGTATCTGTAAAGTTTCAATAATGTGTTAATAAACTGTGTGGTACTGCACAAAATTTCAGAGTATGCAGGGTTCTAAATTTTGAAACTATATTTAAATTTATCATTCCCTGTGTGGATTTCTCCGGAAGAGTTTGCTGATAACATTTTCCAGTTTAGTTTTTCTCGAGAGTTTTTTTATTTATTATAAATTTGAATTATGTAATTTATAAAAATTATTTAAATTTATTCTACAGTTATAAATTTAAATTAGGTTTAAATTATATAGTTTATAAAAATTATTGAAGTGTTGAGAAATTTTTATTTAAATATTTTGAAAAATTCAAATAAAAATTTATATATTTAAAAATAATTTAAATAATAAAAAATTATATTATTAAAATTATTATATTGTGGAATTTAAGCCTAAAAGCATCAGCATAGTTCAATGGTCAAGTATTTGTTGTTAAGTATTTTGTTATTTGGAGGGGATAGGTCAAATCTTCTCGACCTCTTTAGGGTTAGATCTGATCAGATAAGTACCTTGAGTTTGTGTTACTAAATAACTTGCTATATGAGAGGTTACAGATCAAATCTCCTCGATCCCTTGAGGTTAAGCCTAACCAGATCAAATCTTCTCGACCCCTTGAGATTAAGCCTAACCAAATAAGCCTGGAGTAGATTCCTTTGAATAGATTTCTCTAAATTGCGAATAGATTCCTTTAAATGGATTTCTCTAAATTGCCTGCGGGTAGATTCCTTTGAATGGATCTCTCTAGATTATTCCCAATAAATATGGCAGTCACTGAATGACTTGAAAAACCAAAAAAAGGACTGAATTTTTTTTATAATTATATTGAAAAATCCAGTGAAATATTTTATATTTGTTGACATGAATGGATATTTTTCCCGGTTGGACTATTCTCATGTGTCGCGACATTTTAGACAACTTTTTATTTGGGACGCGTCAAAAAATGATTAAATTCTGTGCTGTTTCATATTCGTCACAAGGGTCCGTAGACAGAGAAGACTAAAGAATGCATGTTCGAATGACAGAATTTCAAAACTTTTTGAACCGACAAAATATTAATTATTAATAAAGTTAAATAAGTTGTGTTTCGCATGATTCTTACTTATCCTTTCATCTTCCAAGACTATGTTCTTTACTCTGTTATGCATGGGATCTCGATGATTTTTTAAATATTGTTGTGAAAATGCAAGGCATTATTGCGCAGAGTTCCAAGGTATTCTTGAATGAAGAGTAATTTAATGTATATAATAATTCATATATGTGATTTGCTTCTTGAATGAAGAGTAATTTAATGTATATAATAATTCATATATGTGACAAATCACATTTTAAAAAGGTAAGAAAATCAGTTTTCTTTTTAATTATTTATATAGAAAAGTTAAAGATTTTTAAATTATTATATGTTTTAATAGGTTAAAAGATGAAAAGTCTAGTGTAATAATGCTTTCTAGTAAAAAACTTCTTGATGTAGATGTAAGCTAATATTTTTTTATGTAGATGTAAGCATAATATTTTAAGATGGTACGTTTCTCAATTATTCAACGCCCCGTTCCTATTCAAATTTGTTAATTTTATCATATTATATTTCTAATTATTAAGATAAAAATAATAAATTTTGATGGGATTAATTTTTTTAACATTTAATTTATAAAATTTTTCATATATAA
The DNA here is from genome assembly GCA_000404065.3 of Pinus taeda. Taxonomy (NCBI): domain Eukaryota; kingdom Viridiplantae; phylum Streptophyta; class Pinopsida; order Pinales; family Pinaceae; genus Pinus; species Pinus taeda. The sequence continues at coordinate 37,950 of APFE031290770.1, forward strand.
AAAATTATTATTTTATTTATATATTAGTATGGAAAAATTTTAATATTTATACTAACAAAATTAATTTATAATAAAATTTATGGATAACATCTTTCCCAACATAGAACGCTTAAAATCTATAATGATTTTATCATAGTTTTATTTGAGTTTATGTTAGGAAAATATAATGAGAAGTTTATAATAAAATTTATAGATAAATTTTTCACAACATAGAACCTTAAAATCTAATAATGATATTATCATAGTTTTATAATGAGAAGTTTATTAAATGATTTGTGGAGTTGATGAAAGTGGATTGTTATTAATGTTTATTTTTAAATACATGTTTGTGTTATATGGTAGTTTTTTGTTCTTTGTTTTTTGTTTTTTTGTTTTTGTTTTTGTTTTTTTTGTTTTTTTTTTTTTAATTTGATTTTGAAATTAATTGATAGATTTATTCATTTTGAATTTTAATATTTAATTAATAGATTATCTCAACAATGAAACAATTAATTGAAAAGTTTTGATTATATCAATCAGAATTAGCTTTACTATAATCAATTGAAAAGTTTTGATTATATCAATTAGAATTAGCTTTACTATAATCAATTGAATGCAAAATAAGTTTAAAAATATAGAATGTTTAATTTTTTGAAATCACATTGAATTATCAAACTTAACAAATTAATACAAATTAATTTAATAAGTTTAAATAAGTTTAAAAATATAGAATGTTTAATTTTTTGAAAACACATTGAATTATCAAACTTGAACAAATTAATTTTAATTTATGAGAAATTAGTTGCATAATTAAGTATAACTAAAATGAAGAAACTATAAATATATTTGCAATATGTTTATATATATAATATGATAATGCTATAACATTATTTCTTAACAGCATTGGCATTGCATGGTTTTTTAGTTTCTACATATTTATGAATTTTTACATGATATTTAAGATTGTGTTTTGAAGATTTTAATTTGGTTTCAATCAAATTTAATGTATTAAAAAAAATGTAAATGATATTTAAAAAGTTAAAAATTACTCTGTTTGGGGTAGTTCAAGTGGCTATCGCTGTGGAATGAAGTCTTACTAACCGGAGATTCTGGGTTCCAATTTTGTTGGGTTCGAATCTTGTGCTACACTCCACGAGGTGAATAATGGAAATATGGACATGTAAACTCGAAAATAGGAGAGTCCTACCAAACTTACAAAAAAAATAATATAAAGTTATAATTAAAGAAAAGAATATTAGTAATTAAATAATTATCCCTTGCTTAATAAAATTGATAGGACATGTAAACTCGAAAATAAGAAAGCCTTACCAAGTTTACAAAAAAAAAATCAAAAAATTTAACATTTTTAAATTTGCAAAATTTTGATTAAAATTTTACAAAATAAATATGAATTCAAAGTTAAAATTAGAAATATATTTGATAAAAACAACTATGTCATATAAACATATAAGATAAAGTTATAATTAAAGAAAAAAACATTAATATTAAATAATCATCCTTGCTTAATAAAATGGATAGGTGTATTTACTTTGAAATAACGTTTCTAGAATTTTAATTTAATTATCAATACAATCTTCTCCCAATATTGTATGGATCATTAACTATCCTCTGAAAAGCACTGTTTATAATAGTAGAGTTTTAATTTAATTATCAATACAATCTTCTCCCAATATTGTATGGTTCATTAATTACCCTCTGAAAAGCATTGTTTATAATAGTAGAGAGGGATAGAGGATTGAGACTTATTTAAAAAATGAGTAGTCTAACTTATAGATGAAATGATCATTTTCACGACATTTTTTCTAGTTAATTTTAATCAAAATCCACCAAAGATTTTTAAGAACTTAAGCTTAAGTTGTTTAATCTATACAATTTGAGTGACCCAGGGTTTTTTCAAGGTGTTGAATCCATGTATGCATTCAAAAATGCATTTTAAGTAACAAAAAAACACATTCTTTCTTGAAATTGTTTTATGGATTCTAGTGAAAGTCTATTTCGTCTGTAAGTTAAACTATGCTTTTAAGAAATAGTTATATCTTTTTTGTTTTTCAATTTAATTGAAAAAATGACATGTCCATGGGGCTTTTATTTATGACATTCAACTCTTATTGCTTATTATTCTTTACATGTTTTTTAAAAATGTATATATGTTTAACTCATATATTACTTCATTTTATAATTAATATTAATAAAATTATAGTTTAGTTAATTTAATGTTTTCTCTTTTAATGTGAGATATATTATATGATAAGTATTTTGATACATATTATGAATTGATGTCTATCCATATTTACCAACCATTTAATTTATATGGTTGCACTAATTCTAAAATATTCATAAAAACATAAAATTAAAAAATTAAAACATTTTTGATAAATTACTACTTAAAAGATATTAATAATTGATTAAATACTGGAATCATATATTCAATTTTATATTAGTAATTTTTTTATCATTGTTTGATTAATAAAAAATATTTATACAAGTAAAATAAAAATTTTAAACGAAAGAAAAAATAATTTTTTTTATTATAAATAATATCAAAGTCTAAAATTTTAAAGTTGAAAATAAGGATTATGTGTGTGTGTGTGTGTGTGGATGAATGTGGATGGTTCAAATGGATGACAAGATGGTTGATTTCTTGAGAGATCCATACATGGGTTACTAGATCTGGTCCAAACCCTTCAATCTCCCTTCCCTTTGGCCGCGATAGTACTTGGACCTCTTAACACTTCGACAACAAAGAACGATGAGGTGGTGTATCCCACATGCCCTCCCTTGTACTATTGTCCCTGTCATTCCTATAGACTCACTTTCTCATGACGGTCGCTCCCCTCCCACCTCCTCCTCACTCCCTCTTATGCTCCGCAACTCTTCTTTGGAATTTGTTTCTTCTTTGTCCCCATCTCTGAGGTCCCCTCTAGATGTTGCAATTGCGATTGAGGGCCCAACTGCTTTACCCCTTTTTTCTCTGGTTATTTTCCCTTCCACCTACCCATCTTCATCCCAAATTTGTTTTTTAGCAATTTCATTACCCATTAGTTGCGGTAAAAACTCTCCTAGCCAGTGGCCACTCCTCTAGCTGACAGAAAATGACCCTTCCAAGCTTATAAAGAAATGGGTCAAGAGGCAAGTTTAAGAGCCCAATCTCATTCTATGTATGGACATTAGTCTAAATGACATTTCAAAAATGGAAGATGCTACAATTTTTAGTAATTTTGTAAGCAAACACTTGAAGTGTAGATTTTTACTGTAGATTCAAGAGCTTATGTGATATGCTAAAACGAGAGACAATAGTCTACTCTACTCTTTAGCGGAAACGAAAATTGATCTTTGAAAACAATAAGCAGAAAAGGAAGAATATCAATCACACATAACACAATATTTCTCTAGGGAAAGCAACTTCTAAAAACCCTGACTATCTATATTACATTAACCAGAAGATGTGAGAAGAAAATACAATGTTTGTTCAACCCCAAACAATTCCTACACTAGTACAATCTCTCTCTCTTCTTCCTAGGAAAGCATGGGATGAATACAATATACTCTACTCAACCTTGAGCTCAACTTGCACAATTATTTTCTATCCTCCGCCTGACTGACTTCTTTTGGCCAACTCTCAGCAAAATTCCTAGTTTTCCTAGCCCATACTTCCTTGCACAATCCCTAAATGAATCAACCCATATTTAATTGGGAAATCCACTCTCCATAAATGCACAATCCAAACAGGCCCTTAACTGATTGCATGCACCATTTGTACAACTCAGAAAATTATACAATTGATAGTACACTATCTTTGGACTCTAATCTCAACTAGGTCTTCCTCTGGATTGACATGCATGAGTTATTTATGAGTGAATCTTCAGTTAAATGGTGTGGTACTGATGATGCACTAGTGCACTACTCTACTACTAGACCTCTACTATTTCCCCCAATAGTTAGAACTAATTTAATTGACTATAACTCAGTTAGATTGAGTTATCTAATTACAACTCAAAAGAACTCAACCTGAGCCCCTAAAATGTAGGGATCAATCTACATGACTCTAGGTAGACTTCCAACTCGATTTCCTAAGTCAATTAAGTCAATTTAATTTCATTAACTATTACAAGTTGCTACGAGAATATAATTTTGATTTAATTCAAGGACAAATTAAATTGGAATTTCTATATGCTATTTTTGACATTTCTTGGTGTTATTTTCAACACTCCCTCTCAACAAGAAAGGAATTCAACTCCATCCTGATCTTGTATTTTTGGAATTTTCTACATGCAACACTTATCTCAGGTGTTCTTGCTACTACAACTTCTAAATAATAATAATAATAATAATAATAATAATAATAAATAATCCAAACTTAATCAGTATGATGCATTTGTCATCAAAGTCTCTGACTGCTACTACTCTGCCTCGGCCGCTTGAAAACTCTGTGCTTTTGCTGACTCTGCCTTTATGCCATCTGCATTGCTATCAATTCTATTTTCACTCTCCAGTATTTGATTGTTGCTAGTCTCTGCCTCTATCACTCTAATATTTGACTGCATCAATCGCCACTAATCCATCCTGCTACTATGTACTATGGGATCTCGTAGCAAGGTAATGATCCATGAGACAAAACCCCTCAATGGAACCTGCCCAAATTTCTTCACTCTTGGGACTAATAATTCACATCTCCCCACCTATCACTTGGAGGTATGGATGCATGTGCTCCCTCTGCCCACTTGGTTCGAAATTTCTCCTTACTGGAGGTCTCTGCTTGAGTGGATGTCTCCACTCAGTCTCCTCTCTACTTCTCCAATTGTGGCTACTCCACAACTTTTTGAGGCTGCTTATGAGGTTTTTTCTTCTCTACTTGAGTGGATCTCTCCACTCGGTCTCATCTCTGCTTCTCTAATTGTGGTTTCTCCACAACTTTATGAGGCTACTTCTGAGGCTTCTTCTGGGGCTGCATGTTGAAAGGTAATTCATTCTCCCTCTCAACCACCAACTCTCTAACCTTTGCCTTGCTCCTCAATGCTTTGCATGCATCTTCGACCTCAAGATCATACAAGTTTTTGACTCCCATACTGATCTGTTTCACCTGTCCCGTGGTGATGTTTCTAAGGAAAATATTTCCCTAACTAAAAATCACATCATAGCCATGGTCTTCCAATACCGCGATGGAAACAAGATTATTCTTTATTCCTGAAACATACATCACACCTGTGATTCTAAGAGGGGAGCTAAACTCCCTCTGAAAGGTAACTGTACTGATCCCAGTAGCGTTATACCTCCCATCATCTCCAAACTCTATGTTATGCTTGAGGTCTTTTGCCTCAAAGTCACTGAAGAGATTTCTATTCCCCGTCATATGGAACGAGGCACCGCTTTCAAGATATCACACGCTTCCCATTACAGTGATAACCATGCATGAAATGAGAGTGAAGTCAAGCTTTACTTGTGAATTTATAACTTCACTTGTTGCTGCAACTGCAGGCTCCATGCTTGCTTTCTTCCGTTGGAAATTCATGGCATAGTTCTCGTACTCGTGACAATGAAAACACTTGACTTTTGACAAGTCCTTCTTCTTACCACCTACATTACCTTGGGACTTCTTTCCTTTGGATTTATTTTCTTTCCTCACTAATGCAAAGTCCTCTTCCACTTCTTTGGAAGAGATCACATCTCTGGTGTTCCTTCGAATCTCTTCTTGTACCAAATCCAACCACTGTCGCTCCCAATATGGTAACTTCTCCCTCCCATTAACAGATTCCATGTAATTATGCCAGCTCTTAGGAAGTCCTTGAAGAGCTAGGCTCACCATATCGTCTTCAGAAACAATAATCCCGACACTTCCAAGCTCATCCCAACAATGGGTGAACTTGGTCAAGTAATTCAGAATTGATTTGTCCTTCTCCGTCTTGATGTTTCTGAGTTTGTCTTCAGTGCCAATTTCCTATAGTCATTGCTATTCTGAAACAGGTCCGTCAACTCCTTCCACATTGCATATGAAGTATCTTTACCATGGAGACTCGAGACAATGTGATCTTGAACTCTTTCCAGGATAATCCTTCTCGCTTCTTCCAACACTTTCTCCATTTAGCTAGATCTTTAGCATCAGATGTTGGAGGCTTATGAATGTCATATATATGAATTCCTTGAGGCCATTATGTTCCAGCACTGCATCCATCCTATCCTTCCAAGCTATGTAATTCGAGCTTCCCTCCAAGGCATACTCAAGTCGCAAACCGTAGAAAGCCATATTGTTGATTCTGAAGTATGAACTGTAAATTCAATTTCACCTGCACAACAAACTCGAATTCTCATCTTCTATACTATATTCATCTCCGATACCATGTATATTTTTACTTTAGATTCAACAACTTATGTGATATGCTAAAACACAAGACAAGAATCTACTCTACTCTTCGGTAGAAACCAAAATTTATCTTTGAAAACAATAAGCAGAAAAGGAAGAATATCAATCGCACATAACACAATATTTCTCTAGGGAAAGAAATTTCTAAAAACCTCGACTATCTATATTGCATTAACCAAAAGATGTGAGAAGAAAATACAACTCTTGTTCAACCCCGAACAATTCCTGTACTAGTACAATCTATCTCTCTGCTTCCTAGGCAAGTGTGGGATGAATACAATATGCTCTACTCAACCTTGAGCTTAACCTGCACAAGTATTTTCTATCCTCTGTCTAACTAATAGCCTTTGGCCAACGCTTAGCCAAATTACTAACCTTCCAAGCCCCTAATTCCTTGCTCAATCCCTAAAGGAATCAACCCATATTTAATTGGGAAATCCACTCTCCATAATTGTGCAATCCAAACATAGGCCCTCAATTGACTGCATGCACTATTTGTACAACTTGGAAAATTATACAACTGATAGTACACTGTACTTGAACTCTAATCTTAACTTGGTCTTCCTCCGAAATGACATGCATGAGTTATTTATGAGTGAATCTTCAGTTAAATCTTGTGGTATTGGTGATGCATTGGTGCATTACACCACTACTAGACCTCTACTAGTTCCTCCAACAATTAGAATTTGTTTAACTCACTATAACTCAGTTAAACTGAGTTATCTAATTACAACTCAAAATAAATCAATCTAGGCCCCTAAAATTTAGGGATCACTCTACATGACTCTAGATAGACTTCCAACTCGAATTTCCTAAGTCAATTAAGTCAATTTAACTCAATTAACTATTACAAGTTGCTATGAGAATAGAATTTCGATTTAATTCACAATTTAATTCATGGACAAATTAAACTGGAATTTATAGATGCTATTTTTAACATTTCTTGTTTTTATTTTCAACATGAAGATGGTGGTCATGAGGTCTTAGACAACCAAGTTTTTTTTCCTATAATTGGTTATGCCCCTCATAGTTTAATTCTCGTGAAGGGTTGGATGGGTTGGATCGTTGCATATGGGGAGGATCCCAAAACATTTCTTCAACATTGCTAGCAATGGAGATTGTAAGAACTCTGGACCCCACATATCTCCACAGTGGTATGATATTGTCCACATTGGGCCTAAGCCCTCATGGATTTGCTTTTGGACTTGCCCCCAAAAGGCCTCATACCAATGGAGATATTTGTCCATCCTTATATACCCATGATCCTCCCCACTTCTAGTCAATGTGGGACTTTGGTCGTATACCCAACAATCCTCCCCTCGAACAAAGGACCATCGAGCCTCCCCTCAAACGATTATCCATCCGTCCACTCTCTACCAACTAGGATTCTCCATTCCAATGCGTTGGAAGCACATGCCTTACATGGAGCACCACCTACCTCAAGAGCTTGCTCTATCCTAGGGAAACTCCTCTTCACCGTGTTGGGACCAGGACACATCCATGAAAAATCTGGAGCACACCGCCTGTCTAATCGAGCTCATCCACGGATGCCATCGTGATATTATCGGAGCCCACCACCTTCGTTCAGCATTCCGAGGATTCATCCACTTGGCTAACTTCGGGGCATGGCTCTGATACCACTTGTAAGAACTCTGGACCCCACATATCTCCACAGTGGTATGATATTGTCCACATTGGGCCTAAGCCCTCATGGATTTGCTTTTGGACTTGCCCCCAAAAGGCCTCATACCAATGGAGATATTTGTCCATCCTTATATATCCATGATCCTCCCCACTTCTAGTCAATGTGGGACTTTGGTCGTATACCCAACAGAGATTTGAAGATTTATACCTTAAAAAATGGATAGTTGATTTTGATTTGATCTAAGTTGGACTAGTGTCCCTTTCCTTTTTTGGTTTGAAGATTTTTTTTTGGAGATTGGGAATATTCTAGGTTTTTTCTAGGAAACAAATACTTCCTATTAGAGCTTAGGATATATGGTTATGGATAAGATCCTAATTAGGCTAAATATAAGCTCAAGTCTCTTAGAAACTATAACTATTCGGTATGGGAAACTAATTCATAGTTAGACCCTAGATTTCAAAGGTATTCCCTTCAAATGTGGTTGTTGTCACTCACATGGACACTTGGGAGAGGATTACTCACCAGGGAAGAAAAACAAGAAACGGATTCAAAAATCTCAATTGGAGGTGGCATTAGGGGAATTTCGAGGCCTAAAATGGGCCTCCTAAGGAGAATTATTAAATTAAAGTTAAGATAATATTTATGAATTTTTAAAGAAAAAAAAAGGAAACTGCTTTTTTTTATTGTATTTTTGGCTTGTATCCTTATAGGTTTTCTCAAATGTCAATTGTAGATGATCGTTGGATGAAAAATTCAATTCCACATTCAACGATTACCCACTCTACATACTTCTAAGTAGACCCACATCTAAAAAAATGAAAATACATGAAAAATACGTGCTCAACACACATTTTTCATGTATTACCATTTTTATTTTTGATATGGGTCTACTCAAAGGTATGTAGAGTGGGTACTCGTTGGATTTGGAATTGAATTACGTATCCAACGGGTGTCTACACTTGATATTTGAGTAAACCTATAAAGATATAAGTCAAAAATTTAATAAAAAAGTAGTTTTCTTCTTTTCCCTCGAAAACATTTTCCCTTGGGGATGACATCATCATGTTCAATACTATTGGTTCTTTTAAAGTTAATTTTATTAGTACATTTTTTGTTTTGAGGTGCATTTTTTACCTCAAAATACCCCTAATGAAGTCCACAGGTCTCCCCTTTGAGACAATGTTGTCGCTAACTAGGAAATGAAAGCTAAAGAGGATGCCTCCACATCATCCTTCGATGGATTAGGCTTGGTTTCTCATTCAAGGAATTAGGAGATAGTGTCATTTCCTATCACAATGAAATCGAGTCAATATTCTCCTACGATGGTAGATGTCTTCTCGACGGGTATGAATATAGTTTCCTCCCCTTCTTCTCCATCTTTAAATGTTTTTTTAACTCTTTCAACACCTTTGGATATATCACACTTCCTACATCTTCCGAAACCAATTTGCTTCTTGCGCTCCTATGCCTCTTTGTTCGGCCACCCTCCCCTATTGTTACTTTCTTCTCTCCTCCCCCCTCTATGAATCTCTCTCCCCCCATCTTTGTTATTTATTCTTCTGTCCCCTTCTCCCCCTTCTGCTCCTCACCCTCCATCTTATAATCTTGAGTCACTATCGTAGCCTTCCCTAGACTCTTCTTTGGCTCCAAAAGAACCCTTTTTCCCTGATTTTGGTGGGGGACTAGGAGCCTCCAAGGATTTGGTCTCTATGGACCCGACAAGGGTTAAAAATCCTATATCTCTATAGCCATTAAGTGAGCTGCCTTAAAATCCAACAAGGAAGGAAAAAAATAAATTAATGGGGCCCTTAGAGCAACTGTCCCCACAAAGGTTTCAAAATGAGACTCCTTTCTTTCAACATCCCAGGTCTGGCCAATCCCATAAAGAACTTGTCTCTGATTTTTTTTATCAATCTCCATTCCCTATACATCATTTTTATATAGGAAACTATGATCGAAGGGACAAAGGCAATTTTTATCTTATCCACCCTTCTTCCCGCTTGGTCTTTTCACTACTTGGATGCTTTTGGGTGGTCTAGTGGCCTCTATAGAATGGAAGGATAATATGTTTATTTTCACATCTACCTAGTCCTCTTGGTCTTCTTTGGCCACTTTCTTCTTCTTTGGAGATGATGCTATATCCTTCATAAGCCTAAATATATGTTCCCTATTTTGACAAGATTTTTTTTTTTTAGCATAGAACTTTTAATATCCTATGCTCCTCCTCTATAAACCTCATTATGGGAGGAGATTTAAATTTCACAGTTGACCTCTCTAAAATTTGGGGTCGTGCAACACATATAGACCCTCTTGTAGATTTCTTTGTTGATAGTATTAACTACATAGGTCCAATTTATGTTCCTCCCTCAACGATCCTACCTACATGGAGAAAGAATAGAATAGGGGATGCACACATCTCTAAAACAATGGATCAATTCCTTCTTTCTGAGGATTTTTTGAAAAATAACATATAAATTCGATAATGGGCATCCTCACCTGACAAATTTTTATCACCAACCTATTTTTTGGATATCTAGTATATAGCTCTGAAGTCTATTGTTCCATTTAAATTATCCTAGATTCATTGGAACATCCATCTCTTAAGGGAAAATTAAAGGATGCATGGAGTCCATAAAACCACTCCCTTAGCCTAATCTCTGTTAATACAACTTCAAAGTAACTTGAAAAAAATAAAAGGAGACTATATCCTTATGTTCTTGAGAAAAGAAGCTTCAAGACAAACAACTCTTATGTGAAACTCAATCAAAGCTTTAAGAGATCCTAAAATATACAAATCATTTGTCCCTCTCTGACAATTATAATTTGACCCTTAAATCACTAGAGGAAAAAAGAAGGAACCTACTTCTAGAAAAGGAAAGAGAATAGGAACTAGAAATTATGGCCCTTTCGTTACAGGTTGGTGATGAGAACACCAAATACTTCCATATAATTTCCAACCATTGTAAATTCATCAACATTATTTGGGAAATTTCTAGATCTGATGGTTCCATTGCAACCACCTTCTTAGACATTGTTTAGGAAGGTTGTAACTATTTTAGACCCATCTTCAAAAATGTCCCTAGAGAAAACATTGGCATAATCCTACAAATTGCAAATATTTTTTTGAGATTTATTGATCACAAAGGGAATTATGTCCTAATGGTAGAAGTTACAAAGGCTAAACTTGAATCAATCCTACAAAATTTCCAAAATGAAAAAATCCCTGGTCCCAATGGTTTACCTCTCGAGTTATATATTGAGTGCTATGATTTCATTGGAGAGGACTTGCTGGGAATGGTTGAATACTCTAGAATAAATGGTATAATCTTTACGTCCTATAATACTAATTTCATTTCCATACTTCCACAATCGAACAAACCTCCTAATTTTTTATCAATTTAGGCTTGTTTCACTTTGTAACACTATCTACAAAATTATATAAGGAATCTTTTCTCTCCAAATAAATCCCATTCTCTTGAGTAACATATCTTTTGAACAAGTTGGTTTCCTAGAAAGTTGATAAATTCATGAAGCCATTGGTCTAGCCCATGAAGGTTTTCAATTCATACACACTTAGAAACAAAAGGCCATCATTTACAAGGTGGACATTTCAAATGATTTTGATAGAGTTGATTGGATCTATCTCAATATTCTCCTCCTTCACCTTGGTTTCTGCCCCCTTTTTGTCAATTGGATCTACAAATGCATCAATACCTCTTCTATGGCCTTTTTTATTAATGGTTCAACCTCCCAGTTTTTCAATCCTTAGAGAGTCCTTAGGAAAGGATGCCCCAACTCCTCTCTTCTCTTCTTGTTAGTCACGTAAGGTCTCAACAGGGCTATCCTAGATGCAAAATGAAGAAATCATATATCAGAAATCAAAATCACCACACTTGCTCACTTACACATATGCTTTTTGTTGATGATATCCTCATTTTCCTTAGTAGTGATCTTGTTGGCATTCAAATTCTAAAAACAACCATGGACCTCCTCTCCATGGCTATAAGTATCAGATTAATAAGGATAAATATTCCCTACATGAAAATTCTTTAGAAAGGGAAGACATTGAGAATAATTCTAGAATATTGTCAAAGGAGCCAATTGTAATAGCCCCTGGTTAAAAAGTTCATGTAATAAAGTCAATAAAGGAAAATTAAGGCCAAGGTCATGGGACACTTATTCCAAGCTGAATGCTGAGAAAAACATCCTAGTGGGAATCACTTGTTGTGTATTATGGCTAAGGAGAAATTGGAAAAGGAAATGGCAAAGGCTTTGAAAAGGAAAAAAAGGCACTATTGGCAATTTATTTATGAAAATAAAGGAAAATAGGAGAAAAGGGAGGTGAAAGGTCATAGGTTGCATGTGAGGAGGAAATTGAAGGAAAATGAAGAAATTAGAGGCATCAATAATAAAAATACATTAGAGCATCGATTTGGGGCATTTTGTCAATTTTGTTTTGAATTCAGTTTCAGAGAGGAGAAGGAAAGGAAGGAAAGAAAAGTAAGGACAAGGAAAACAAAGGAATGATAATGAAAACAAAGGAAGGAAAGGAAGGAAAGAAAAGGAAGGACAAGGAAAGCAAAGGAAGGACAATGAAAACAAATGAAAGAAAAGGGAAACAGAGGAAAGAAAGGATCAAGCAAGGAAAGGTTGCATCAAGGAGGTTAAACGAGAATACTTGTAAGCAAGAGGTTGCATGTATGATTTCCTATTTGGATTTAAAATGCATGGTATGTGCATGTGTGTATTTGGTTCATTTGTTGTCATTGCTATGGGTTTTTCCAAGTTTCGACAATGGTTTAGCCTTTCCTTTCCATTCACAGATAACCATGGCATGATGGGATTCTTCCTTGGTTGAGCTTTGGATTTCCAAAAGGTTTTGGATTTGGGTGAGGTGGTCTCTAGAAAATCCTAAGGGTTGGGGGTAGATAAGATTTTTTTCTTCGAGAAACCCTCAACAGGTGGGTTGAGACAGGAAAATTCCTTAAGGGATGGTGAAGAATTTTGAAGTATCCAATCTTGGTTTGGTTTTGTGATCTCAGAACTAGTTTAGGTGAGATCACAGTGTGGTGAGGGTGGAGGTGGCTTAACCTATAGATTCCCTTTGTTGTTTATGGATTGGTTTATCACATGAGATCCCACATTTATGCTTGGAATATGGCACGAGGCTGATTGGATGAAAGAAAAATTTGGTTCAACCTAATCTATGGTTGGGTGGTACGTGGAAGTCCCTGACTTGGTTGGATTTTGCATATGGTTAATAAGAGCTAATTTTATCTTGTTTTTGATGGGTAACTGTACTCATATTATGTGGTTTTAATGGTTGTTCTATCATTGTTATCTACCTAGTTATATGTTCGTTATAAGAATGGTTATATGACTAATCTAAGTATGGATCTGATCACATTTTAATTAATTAATGTCTAGTTAATGAACACATGATGTAATTGGTGTTATGAAAACTATTGTGAGAAGGAATTAGTCCTTCTTGGTAAGCCTCATATAAGTTTCAGATCCCCATGTTTAGATATGAATTCATGACTTGTAGGTTGCATGTTTACCATGTGTTTGATAGAATGCCTATCCTGGTTGGGAGGGGTTAGGTCAAGTCCTTGTTCAAGTTCTTGGTTTAGAATTTTTATTTCTATGTTATTCATTATTTCTAGAAGTTTAATTGACTTATGGGTAGAGGCCTAAGTCTTAGCCCTAAAAAAGTGGCTCAGAATTCGGGGTCTCTAGCACAAAAATGATTGGAAAAGTCCATAGTCATTGGGAACTAGGCCATTGGGAGTGAATGGATGCTTATACTCACTTGGAGGCCTTGTCAAGGGGGTGACTGAGAGCCTAGGTAAGTAAAAAAGAGAGTTAGCTCAGGGGATGGACACCTAGAGGGGTTAGGTAGCTCCTGGAGGTCTTGTAACACCCGAGGGAAGTCAGTAAGGTCTTAAGTTGTCGACTCTGTTTCCTTAAGGTCATATAGGAGGCTAAGTCTTATCATAGTGACCCTTAGCTCATGTTTACCCTGGGAAAACCGGTGTAAGTGGGTAAATGTAGAAGGAGGTGGTTACATGGTGCTATCAAAGCAGGTTGCACCCTCTTTGGGTAAAATCTAATGTTTTCAAGGTTATGATTGTCATGCATGGGATCATGTTATACAATTGGTATGTTCATGCATGATGTTGTTATATGGATATGATTATGATTATATATGTATCATGTTAATGTTGAATGATGTTCCAGATGAGATAATCCTCCCCTGAATGTTAATGAGGTATGGTTTTGATTTTTTTTTATCTATTTTGTTTATCTGACATGGCCTACTTGCAGGAAGAAGAGAATCAGATATGACGAGAAAAATGGTAGATGACAATTCTTGTGACTCTCCCTATAGATCAGTTGGGCAACAAGGAGGTGATTATTCTCCTCATATAGAAAATACATTAAGGAGTTTGAGGGAAGAGATAAGAAGCTGTAAGACAAACAACGACTGGTTGGTTGAGGCTGAAGAAACACTTGCAAGGGCTTAGGAAAAGCAGAGAGGTTAATGCAGTGATTCTCCAGAGCTTGCCAGATTTGCAGAGGTAGGGGCAGTTAAGGATTAGTCAAGAGAAGGAAGAGAAAACTAATGGAGCCTATAGTAGCAGGTCTTCATCCAGATATAGGTTAGATAAAGGGGATATAGTCAGAGGCGGCAGATCACTGGATACACCTGTCAAGAGGAATGGTATGTATGGGCATCATTCTAGTTTCTAATCCAGGAGACATTATCACCATCATCATCGTCATCATCCTTATAGGAGGACTCAATATTTACTTGAGGATTTCAAGAAAGTCAAGCCTCCTATATTGAATGGAGAGATGAAGAAGTCAAAAGATGCAGAGGCCTTATTTCTTGGGATGAAGAAATTCTTTAGATTGCATAACTACCCAGAGAACATGAAAGCCAAAATAGCCACCTTTAGTCTTAAAGGGAAAGCAACCATCTGGTGTTAAGAAGTGAAGAATTTCAAAGGTATTTGAGAAGAAGAGTTGATTTGGGATGAGTTCAAGAGACTCTTCAAGAAGAAGTATCTATCAGAGACATACTATGATGACAAAGCTAAGGAATTTTATGAGATGTAGATGGGTTCTATGACAGATTATGAGTATACTAGCAGGTTGTTGGAGATATTGAGGTATGTTCCTTAACTCAAGGATGAGAAGGCTAAGATTCAAAGATTCAAAGATACATCAGTGGGTTTCTAGTAGTATAGAGAGACAAAATTGAGTTTGATGAGCCCAGGTCATTGGAGGAGGCCATCTGGAAGTTAAAGCATTGTTATGAGAAGTCAAAGCGTAAAGTTGAGCCTAAGCATGATTTGAAGGGGAACGATAAAGTTAAAGGGATGTGGCCATTGAAGCAGGGAAGACCTCAGGATGTAGGTGAGAAAGACAATATTTCTCCTTACAAGAAGTCTAATGCAATTGAGAAAATACATGGGTCACAACCTGGAGAGTAGCAAAACATAGGTGATGGTAGGGTACCATTGTAGTTTTGGATATGTGGAAAACATCATCACAAGAAGGATTGTCCATTGTACCAGGGTGGCAGGCCTAATATATATAGGGCTTAGGAGGCATAGATAGTTGGGGATTTTTGTCATAGCATTCCTCAGATTTATGCAGCCGTGGACAACAAATAGCAAGATCGCGAATAATCCATTATTGAGATGGAAGGTAAGCTCTTTGGTTGAGTTGTTTCTATTTTTATTGATCTTGGATCAAATTACAGTTATGGTAATCCTAACCTGATGGATAAATGTGTCTTGATAAAATAAGTCCATGCAGAGTCTTGGTTGTTGCAGTTGGCTACAAGTACTAAGAAGAGAGTTCATCACTGGGTAAGATCTTATGCAATTGAACTGAATGGTATGCCTACAACAACACATCTAAATGCAATTTTGTTGGGATCATATAATATGATTTTGGGTATGGATTCGTTGTATCTTCATAGGACAAAGTAGATTGTTATGACAAGGCCATTGATTGAATGGATCATAATAGGTAAAAAAGAATCCTGTAGGGAAAGAAGAAGCCTACATCAGTTTGAATGATTACATCTATGCAGACTAAGTGTAGTTGTAGGAAGGGGTGTGTAATGTTTGCAGTTCATATTTCCAATGACAAGGGTAAGGATGTTGAGGATGCAAACATATTCAAAAGGTACCTTGTATTACAATAGTTTCATAATGTATTTCCAGCAGAGATTCCAAAGTTTCCTCCCCATAGGGAAGTGGAATTTTCTATTGATTTGGTACTAGGGGCAACACCAACATCAAAAGCACCTTACCGGGTGAGCACACACAGTTAGTAGAGTTGAAGGAAATGCACCAGTATTGTTCATAAGGAAGAAGGATGGTACTATTAGGTTGTGTATTGACTACATGATGTTGAACAAGGTAACCATCAAGAATAGATACCCGTTTCCGAGGATTGATGACTTGTTTGGTCAATTGAAGGGAAAAACAATGTTCTCGAAGATTGATCTAAGATCATGATATCATTAGGTAAGCATCAAAGAAGAGGACATTTATAGGATTTATTTCAAGACCAGGTATGGGCATTATGAGTTTGTTATGGTTCCTTTTGGTTTGACTAATGCCCCAACTACTTTTATGTGCTTGATGAATAGTGTATTGCGTCTTTATTTAGACAAGTTTGTGATTGTATTCATTGATGATGTATTGATATATTCTAAGAATGAGGAAGAGCATGTAGAACACTTAGAATCAATGTTGAGATTTATAAGAGAGCATCAGTTGTATCCCAAGCTTATCAAGTGTAGCTTCTTTCAGACAAAGGTACATTACTTGTGACATGTTGTTTCCAAGGAAGGCATAACAATTGATCTAGAAAAAATAAGGGCTATCATGGAGTGAGCAACTCCTAAGAATATGGATGAGGTAAAATCATTCATGGGGTTAGTAGGTTACTATAGGAGGTTCATCAATAACTTATCATGAATTTCATATCCTATTAGATCATTGCAAAGAAAAGGTAAGAAATTTGAATGGACAGAGGAATGTGCGACCAATTTTGAGCAGTTGAAGTAGTTGTTGACAAATGCTCTAGTTATTAAGATTACATATCTAGGTAAAGAGTTCGTGGTGTGTAAAAATTCCTGCAAGAGAGGACTCGATGGAGTCTTGATGTAGGAGGGACAGGTAGTGTTTTATGAGTCTAGGGAATTGAATGAGCATGAGCAAAACTATGTGACTCATGATCTTAAGTTGGTAGCTATCATTCATGCCTTGAAGATGTGGAGGCATTATCTTCTTGGCATGATGTTTGTATTGATGAGTGATCACAATGGGTTGAGATATATATTTGACCAACAGAATCTGAATGCCAGGAAATCTATATGGTTGGCAAGGATCACTGAGTTTGACTTCGAGATCAAGGGTAAGGAGAATAGGGTTGCAGATTCTCTTAATAGGAGAGTGCAGATGAGACACATTGTAACTGTGAGATTGTATGGGATATATTTACAAGATCAGATATTATATGGAGGACAATATGATGATAGATATAAGGAGCTTAGGAACAAGTTATAGTAGGGTACAGGTGATCAGGATGTGGAATATCATATCACATCAAATGGTTTGGTGAGATTTAGAGGCAAGATCTATGTGCTGGATGACAGTGGGCTTAAGAATATTATCTTGAGGGAGTTTCATGTCAAGCCATATTCAGGTCACCCAGGATATCAAAAGAAATTGATAGCACTGAAGAAGTTATACTATTGGCCGAATTTGAAGAATGAAGTGGTAGACTTTATGGCTAGATGTTTGGACTGCTAGCAGGTGAAAGCAGAGTGTAAGCATCCATGTGGGTTGCTTCAGCCTATTTCAATTCCAGAATGGAAATGGGAGGTCATTTCCATGGATTTCATTACAAGTATTTCGAGGACATCGAGGCAACATGATTCGATCATGGTTATGATTGATAGGTTGAGCAAGGTATCTCACTTCATTCTAGTGAATACTACTTATTCAACTAGGGAGGTGGCACATGTATTCATTAGGTAGATAATGAGGTTGCGTGGTGTTCCAAAGAAGGTTGTGTTAGACAGGGATGCTAAGTTCACTTCCAAGTTTTGGAAGGAGTTGTTTGTAGGTTTGGGGACATAGTTGGACTTTAGTACAAGTTATCATCCATAAATAGATGGACAAACAGAGAGGATCAACACGATTCCAGAGGATACGCTGAGGATGTACATCATCCACCAGTAGAGGATATGCGAGGAGTACCTTCGATTGGTTGAGTTTCCTTACAATTTTTTTTCTTCAGGAGTCACTAAGGATGAGACATTGTATGGGTGGAGTTGTAGTACTCCCATCAACTGGAGTGATCCAGTGAAAAAGGTACTTATTGGTTCGGATATGTTGGCAGAAATGGAATAGGAAATGAAGGTTATGAAGAAGAATCTAATTGCAATACATGACCGAAGAAAGAGTTATGCAGACCAACACAGGGTATTTAAGGAGTTTTAGGCTGGGAAGCATGTGTATTTGCGCATCAAGTCTAAGAAAAGACCCTTGAGGATTGGATCATGTGCAAAGTTGGCACCATGGTATTACGGGCCTTTCAAGAACCTTGAGAGGATTGGACCAGTGGCCTATAGACTTGCATTGCCTCCGACTATGAAAGTCCATGATGTTTTCCATGTTTCATTTATTAAGAGATAGGAAAAGTATGTTGATCATGTTATTGATTGGTTTGTATTACAGGTGAAACTAGAAGGATAATTCTAGCCAGAACCTTAGTGCATATTGCAATAGAAACAACTCATGCTCCGAGACTGAGCAATTGACCAAGTTAAAGTGAAGTGGAAGAACTTTGGGCCCAACGAAGCTACATGGGAGATGGCTGATCAGATGTGGGATATGTATCCTTCATTGTTTACCAGTGGAGGCAAATTAGTTTTTGGTATTTGTACATATTTATGTGTGGTTAATTGTAAATACCACAATGAGATGTGTTATAAAGCTCCAATAAGTGGTATGGTTATCGTGTTGTCATGATGGTTTTTCTTATTAGCAAGTTGTTCATTATAATGTAGAAATTCCTTGTAGATTCAAACTGCTTATTGTAATTTACTAAAGCAATAGACTTGAATTTACTCTACTCATAAGAGGAAATAATTAAATGATCTTGAAATCACGAAGCATACAAGAGAAAGAATTCAATCAACACATTACACATTGATTTCTGAGGGAAAGCCACAGCTAAAAACCCCTACTATTTGTATATTTCGTAAGTTAGAAAATATGAGAAGATTACAATGCTTTGATCAAGGCTGAGCAACCTCTGCACTATCTCTATTTGTTTCACAACTTCCTAGACAAACCTAGGCCAATACTTAACCAATTTTCTGCTTGCCCAAGTCCTTATTTCCTTGCGATGTTTCCTTGGGAATTCCCCCCTATTAATTAGGGAAATCCCTAAATTGGAATTACTCAATCCTCATATGCCTTCCTCTGATTGCATGCATCACCTGTATAATTCAGATGATTATACAACTGATGGTAGGTTGTCCCTCAACTCCAATCTCAACTGGGTAACTCTCAGATTTGACATGCATGATTTATTTATGAGTGAATCATTATTTTAATGGTTAATAAATGTAGGCAACACCACACAACTAGACCTCCCACTAGTTCCTCCAATAGTTGGAACTAGTTTAACTAACTTTAACTCAATTAAAATGAATTAATTAATTACAAATGAAATAAACTCAACTAGGGCTCCTATAATGTAGGAGACACTTTACATGACTCAAGTTAGACCCTCAACTCGAATTAACTGAGCCAACTAGGTAAAATTAACTTATTTAACTAATACAACTTGTCATGAGATGTGGAATTACAATTTTATTCCTAATTTAATTCAAGGAGAAAATTCAATTAGGATTTTCTTAGTGCCATTTTCAAAATTTCTTATTTCCATTTTCAACACTCCCTCTCAACAAGAAAGGGGTTCACATCTATCCTGATCCAATATCTTTGTAATGTTCTGCATGCAACATTTGTCACTGTTTCTATTGCTCTGATACCAATAGGCTCTAATTCCTCCTTGGTATAGGAATTTACACGGTAAGTTCCTCAGATAGAACACCAAAGGACACCGCTCACAAACAGATCATAGATTAATACACCAATGTTCTTAACGTGGTTAAAACCCTCAAAGAGGGAAACAGTGCCTGGTCTGAGCCAACATGGCCACTTTAAGTAATTTATTAATAAAAGAAAGAAAATTTACATAAGATTCTCTCATGAGCTGTCACCCTACGAATGACCCTCCATGCTCTTTAAATAGAGATCATGGACCAATCGGGTGTGAAGCCATGGATCAAGTGTCGGTAATGCTGAGGAGAGAATGAACCATCATATCACTTCATGTCTAGAACATACTGTGACCATCGGTTTGTAAGTTACAAAAGTACATAGTAAAGAAACACACTTTACCTAACTCTACACTACACCAAGTTATACTTAACTATTTCCTATGTGTCGGAATATCCTAACACCCCCCCTTAAGAAAAACTTGGGATAGGATTGAAGGATGTACAAATATGACACAATAGGAAAAAGAAGGAGGCATTAGAGCCTATCCCCCCTTAATGACAACTTCCTGAACTCCTACCATAAATCGAAATTTAGTAAAGATGTCTACAACTTGATAACCTGTTGAACAATATTGCACTTCAAGAACATGGTCATAAATGAGCTTTCTGATGAAGTGCATGTGTAGTTAAATGTGTTTGCTGTGCTGAAGTTGGACTGGATATTTGCATATTTGAATGACACTTTGATTATCACACCAAATTGTAGTTGAATGCTGCTATTGAAAGCCAAACTCTGATAGGATTTGATGAAGCCACAGGGATTCCTTACTAGCTTCTATGACACCACGATACTCTGCTTCTGCTGAAGAAAGAGAAATGTCACTTTGTTTCTTACAAGCCAATGTAATAGGTTTAGAACGAAGAGTGAAGACATAATCGACAGTAGACTTCCGATCATCAGGGTCACCAGCCTAATCGGAATCAGTGAAACCAACCAATAGAGGAGATGCTTCTGCACTATAATGAATCCCAAACTGAACTGTACCTCGAACATACCGAAGTATTCTTTTAGCTTCTTTCCAATGACTTTCATGTGGGTTTTTCATAAACTGAGCAATAAGGCCAACAACAAAGGAAAGGTCAAGACGAGTATGGGTCAAATACAAAAGTTTTCCTACAAGTTGATGGTATAAGGTAGCATCAACTTTAGGGGAAGTACAAGTGACTGAAAGTTTGACTCCAGACTGAAAGGGAGAAGGGGATGGCTTACAGTCTTCCATGTGAAAGTGGAGTAGAAGATCATAGACATACTTGGATTGGGAAAGGGAAATACCTTCCTTGGATTGTAATATTTGATGACCAAGAAAATAATGCAAGTGTCCCAAGTCTTTCATTTCAAGATTCTTTTTAAGGTTGGAATTCACATGGTTTATAAGGTTGTGATCACTACCGGTAAGGATAAGATCATCAACATAAAGAACAAGAATTATAAGAGACTTGCCCACTTTCTTGGTGTAGAGAGTATTGTCAGAATGACACCTAGAAAAGCTAGTATCTAAATGAAAGCTATCCATTTTGGCATACCAAGCCTGAGGGGCTTGCTTGAGACCATAAAGGGATTTCTTAAGCTGACATACAAGGCTGGAGTCTATTTGTATAAAGCCAGGAGGTTGTTCCATATAGATTTCTTCATGCAAATCCCCATGCAAGAAGGAAGATTTAACATCCATCTGATGAACTTCCCATTTAAAAGAGGCAGTAAGGGAAAGAACAAGGCGGATAGAGTTCATTTTGGCAACAGGGGAGAAGGTTTCAGTATAATCAATGCCTTCAACTTGTGGAAAGTCCTTAGCAACAAAACGAGCTGTATGTTTATCAACTTTTCCATCTGGTCCAAACTTGGTTTTGTAAACCCATTTACATCTAGCAAGTTTTCTTCCCTTTGGAAGAGGAACAAGATCCCATGTATCATTTGCCAATAACGAATGATATTCTTCATTCATATCTGTTTCCTAATCTAGATGGCCTTAAGCTTCTGCAAAGGTGTCAGGATCATAATTCATTGAAGCTTGAGCCAGTAAAGAAGAGGCTCTGTCGAACTAAGAACATGTATGCCGATGATCTGTAGGATCACTTGCAAGAGAACTTGCTGCATCCCGAGTAGCACAGACCCATTTTGGAAGCTGAGGAGCTGAAGGAGGATCCTGAGAAGGTGGGGGAGGATTGTCATCCTCGCTATCATCATCTGAAGAAGAAATATTTTCATAAGTATAAGGGATAGAGAGAGGTGGCACATCCACCGTACTAGGCTCGTAGGCCGATATATTTTTAGCAAAATTTACATCTCTTCTAATGATTAACATTTTTGGACTTAGGTGAAAGAAGTCTATATCCGTTGAAATCTTCAGAATATCCAAAAAAATATATTTTTCACTCTTAGGTTCTAAAGATTTATGTTACTGATCTAGAATATGGGCCCATGCTTCACTTCCAAAAACACGAAAGTGACTTACATCTAGTTTAATTGAGCTCCATGCTTCTTCTGGAGTGATATTATTTAAAAGCTTAGTAGGAGTGCGATTTACTATGTAATTTGCACAGTTAATTGCTTTTGCCCAAAAATTAAGACTAAGTCATTTAGATTGAAGCATATAATTAGCCATTTCCTTTAAGGTACGATTCTTCTTTTCATCTACACCATTTTGTTGTGGAGTATATGGAAAGTATGTTGCATTTGAATTCCATGCTTTCTGCAAAAGTTGATGAATTTGTTATTAACATATTCTTCGCCATTATCTGATCTTAGCTTAAGAATTTGATGTCCAGCTTATTTCTCAACAAAGGCTTTAAAGGCCAAGAACATGTTAAAGACTTCACTCTTGAGTTTTAAGAAGTATACCCAAGTGCGTCTAGAGAAATCATGAATGAAAGTTAAGAAATACTTATAGCCAGAGTATGAAACAACTAGAAGTGGACCACATAAATCACTATGCACAAGTTATAAAGGAGCCGAGGTATGCCAAGAGGCACATTTTTCAAAACTATCCTGATGATGTTTTCCGAGTACACATCCGAAACAAACACCATCTCTGCAAGATACCAAAGGAAGACCTATCACCATATTTTCTTTACATAGATTTTGAAGGGAGTGATAGTTTAAGTGACTAAATCGCTCATGCCAAATTTTTCTCACTTCATCATTATGAGCAACAAATACCGAGGGAAGTGTTGATGACCCAAAGTTGTTAAACTTATAAAACCTAGTAGAATCATCAACAATGGCAGTAGCTAAAATCTGTCTAGGATCTCTTAGGTCCTTAATTACAACATTGTGAGGTGAAAATTAAACAATTTTACCTTCACTTGAATGAGTTGTCTGATATACAGATATAAGGTTACAGGATAAGGTTGGAACACATAATACATCATTAAATTGACCATTGTTTAGATGAATAATTCTAGTCCCTACAACACTAAGAGATCTATCATCATCAACATATATATTTTTGGTGTTACAATAATTTAAAGAAGAAAACATGGCTTTGTTTTTGGCCATGTGATAAGAAGCTCTAGAATTAATGAGCCACTCATGAAAATGAGAAGAAGAAGATACATTAAGTGCATAACCAGAATGAGATGCTTGACAACCACATGCAAAAAGTGCTATTCCTGAAGATGAAGTTGAAGTTGAAGAATTATCCAAATGGATGTTATGCTTCTTCATTGCTGCTTCCAAGGCTTTTATCTTCTTAAAGCATTTGGATTCTAAGTGGCCATATCAATTAAAAAAGTTTCAATGGCTATCAGTCTTCTTCCATTTGTTTTTATTTGCCTTATCATATTGTTGAATTGATTTTTCATTTTGAGACTGAAATTGCTTAGGGCCCTTGTTTGGTTTATGACCATTTTTTTTTAGGATACTGCTTCTTAGGATTATTTGAATTTGGTTGTTTCTGGGCTGCTAATGATTTCTTAGAAGAGCTTCCAAGATTAAGAAGACCAAGATGTAAGAGTTTTTGTTGTTCTCTTATTAAAGAATCACAAAAGGAATCAAAAGAGGGGGACTTGTAGTCTTGCCCTTAAGAAATAAAGGCTTCTCTAGTAGAATGGAAGGTGGAAACAAACATAGAGTAGGCTGGTCCCAACTTAGTAACAATGGAATAGATAAGGCTACCATCTTCTTTCTTAACCTTAACACCTTCAAAGAGAAGTTTAAAGGTCTTGAACTTGGATAAAGAATCTTCAATGGAAGAAAAATTATTGGGGTCCAATGTAGGCAACTCATTTTCGAGTTGATGGGCTCTAATTTCATTTTTAATTCCAAAAACTTTAGTGAGTTGTTTCATTGCTTCATTAGGGGTATCAAGTTCTACGATATGAAATCTAAGGTCTGGAGAAATAGACATCCCTATCAACCCACGTGTTTGATCTTGCCTATTTTCCCATTTGGTTGCTTTATCTCCATCTTTAGGTTTAATTTCTTGGCATGAGGCTATTCTGTAAGGACCTTTACTTCTAAGTAAATCCACAATGTAGGACCGCCATTGGACGTAGTTGGTGCTGTCAAGAATAACTTGGCACAGACTTTCCTTTTTAACAAAAACTGAAGCTATAGATGCTGCAACTAAGTGTTCCAATGGAAAGATCTTGAAAAATTAGGCCGGTTAAAAAAAACGGCTTCCAGATAAAGAAGTTATGGATTTTTGAAGAAATGTTGTTGAAGATGCAGACGAAGTGCATGAATATGTGGAAATGAATGATAATGTTATATTTAAAAAAAAATCCCCCCTCCCCCTTTCCAAACTTAATCTAATTAGCTCACTTAAAAAAAAAAGATTTTATGTGACCCACTTTATAAATAAATGAAAGTCACTTTTACAATGGTACTTTATGAGTTATCCACTAAATTGTAACTTCAATAAAAGATAAAGAGACTTTAGAATTATAAGTGACTCACTTTTTATAATGGGTGAGAACAATTTTACATAAAGTAACTTTAAAACATAAGTTGCATGTGCTTTTTGAAAAAGTAACTCAACAAAAAGAGAGACTTGAACTCAACACTTGTATTCTCATAAAGTAATTTTGGACCAAGTGAGCTAGTTTAAAAGGTTAGTAATTTTTGGAAAAGAGGAAGGGTTTTTTTTGTCACTGAAGCTTTGGAGTGCGTGCTTACTTGAAAAAACTATTTTTGCCTACAAAACAAAAACCGCACAACCCAACAGGGACATACAAAAAAAACTAAACCTTATGGATTGAAGTTATCTTTCACCGGAAACTAAATATTTTCCTCAATGTTTTTGATTTTCCAAAATCACAATAAGGCACGATGGAAAAGAGCATACGCATGAGAAAAATATTTCCTTTCTGTTTCCGATTTGCCCAGATCGCACAAAGCTGCGGGGCAAAGAGCATACACAGAAATGAAAGGTATAGATTCGGTAATAAAAAACAAAGAGATAAATAAAATGAAATAAGTAGAGAGATAAATAGCTAAAACTACAAATAAAGACTGTATACCTCCAAATCTTAAAAATGACGTAGTTAGGGCTACTAGAAATCTTTTCCCGTGAAATGAAAGGGGTTCCTTAATGGAACAAATGCTCCTAACACAATAGAGCAGTACTTTCGGCCCGAAAGTAGTCAGAAACAATAGATCTAGGAAACGACAGTTAGATGCAGTCGTACCGGCTTCTAATTTGGATCACTAATGGATGCGGCCCTCAAATAGCTCTGGTACCATGTACGAGTTTATAGGGTAAGTTCCTCAGATGAAAAACCAAAGGAAACCACTCGCTCACAAACATATCACAGATTAATACACTAGTATTCTTGACGTGGTTAAAACCCTCAAAGAGGGAAACATTACAGGGCCTGAGCTAATGTGGCCACTTCAAGTAATTTATTAATAAAAGAAAGAAAATTTACATAAGCTTCTCTCATGAACGATCACCCTACAAATGACCCTCCATGCTCTTTAAATAAAGATCATGGACCAATCAGGTGTTAAGCCACAGATCAAGTGTCGGTAATACCGAGGAGAGAATGAACCATCGGATCACTTCATGTCTAGAACATATCGTGATCGTCAGATTGTAAGTTACAAAAGTCAATAGTAAAGAAACACACTTTACCTAACTCTACATTAGACCAAGTTATACTTAACTATTTACTATGTGTCGGAATATCCTAACAACTGCAACATCTACAACTGAAAAGCATAAAAAAAAACAAAATAAATTGAATCAACTATGTCTGTAACCGTCTATTAGGAAAACTGTGCTATTGCTGACTCTGCTACTGTGCCTCCTAATTTGTTGTAAACAATGCTATGCACTATTCAATATTTGACTAACAATGATCCTCCTGCTACTAAATACTGTGGGCTCCCGTCGCAAGGTAATGATCCATGAAATAGAAAACACCTTAATGGATCCTGCCCAAATTTCTGCACTATTGGGACTATTGATTCACATCACCCCACCTCTCACTTGGAGGTATGGCTGCATGTGCTCCCTCTTCCCACTTGTATGAAAATTCCTCCTTAATGGAGGTCTCTGATTGAGTGGATGTCTCCACTCAACCTCCTCTTTGCTTCTCCAATTGTAGATGTTGCACAACTTACTGAGGCTCATTAGGGGAACTTTGAGGTCTAAAATGGGCCTCCTAAGAAAAATGCACAACCAAAATAAAATTTATAAGAACGAATAGGATTCAAGATGATGATGTCAACCATGGGGGATGGTTCATCATTTTTGGAGTAAAAAAGTAAAAAGATAGAAAAATTTAAAAATAATAAAACTACCTTTTCAACTCATATTTTCAACTTATCTTCCTAAGGTTTTACTCAAATTTCGAGTGGGAGTACTCATTGAATGCAAAATGTAATTCGTCATCCAAAGAGTATGCATGTTGATTACTTTTAACGAACCCTGCTACATGAAAAATGAGAAATACATGAAAAAATTTGATTGCAATAATGTTTTTCATGCAATTATCATTTTTCATGTAGTAGGGTCCATCGAAAGTATGCAACATGGGTACTCCTTGGATGAGGAATAAAATTATGCATCCAATGAGCGTTGTTGTTTGAAATTTGAGTAAATCCATAGGGAGATAAGTTGAAAATACGGGTTGAAAAATAATTTTCTATTTTTTCCCTCTAAAATTTGATGATGTAATGTAATCTTATTTTATTATTTCCACTATTGTTTTATAATTTCCTTAGGAGGTCCATTTTAGACGTCAAAATTCCCCTAATGGATTTTGAGGCTGCATGTTGAGAGGTAATTTATGCTCACTGTCAACCACGAAGTCTCTAACTTTTGCCTTGCTCCTCAAGGCTTTGCATGCATCTTGTACCTCAAGTGCATACAAGATCTTGACTCTCACACCGTTCTTTTTGACCTATCCTCTAACGGTGTCTAAGGAAAAAATTTCCTTTTCTAAATATCACATCGTAGTCACGATATTCCAATACCGTGACAAAAACAAGATTCTTCTTTAGTCCTGGAACGTACATCACATCTGTGAGTCTAAGAGTGGAGAGAGACTCCCTCTAAAAAAGTAACTATACGAATACTAGTAGCGTTATACCTCCTATCATCTCCAAAATCTATATTCTGCTTGAGGTATTTCTCTTCCAAGTACTTAAGAGATATTTATTCCCTGATATATGGAACAAGGCACCACTGTCAAGATACCACATGATTCCCATTACAATGCTTGTCATGCATGCAATGAGAGTGAAATCAAGCTCAAGTTACAGTGCTAGAGTTTCACCTGCTGCTGTTATTCTGTGGAAATTCTGTCGCATATTTCCCGAACTTGTGACAGTGAAATCACTTGATGTTGGACAAGTATTTCTTCTTGCCCTCCTCGCCTTGGGCCTTCTTTCCCTTGGATTTATTTTCTTTGTTGACTAATGTAAAATTATCTTCCACTTCTTTGGACAAGGTCCCAACTTTGGTGTTCAGCTGAATCTCTTCTTGCACCAAGTCAGACCACAAACGCTCTCACTCTGGTAGCTTCTCCCTCCCATTTACCGAATCCTGGTAGTTTTCTAAGCTCTTGGGAAGGCCTAGAAGTGCTAAGCTAACCAAATCATCTTCAAAAAATGTAACACCAATACTTCAAAGCTCATCCCGACTTTGGGTGAACTTGGTCAAGTACTTTGGTATTGTGTTTCTCTTCTCCATCTTGATTTTCCTGAGCTTGTCCTTTAGTGTCAGCGTCCTATGGTCACTACTATTTTGAAACAGGTCTGTCAAGTCCTTCCACATTTCATATGGAGTTTCCTTACCATGGAGGTTCGAGACAATATCATCTCAAACTCGTTATAGGATAATCCTGAATCTCTCCTTTGCAACACATTTTCTCCACTCTGCCAGATCTTGAGAATCAGTTGCTGGAGTCTTAGGAATATCTTTTTCTATGAATTCATAAAGCCCATTGTCTTCCAACATTACCTCCGTCCTGTCCTTCCAAGCAATATATTTTGAACTACCCTCACGGGCATATTCAAATCTCAATGCGTAGAACGATATACTGTTGGATTTGAAGTATGATATTGTAAATTCAATTTCACCTACAAAAGACAAACTCGTATTCTCCTCTTCTAGAGTTATTTCTACTATGATACCATGTAGAAATTCCTTGTAGATTCAAACAGCTAATTGTAATTTACTAAATCAATAAACTTGAATATAATCTACTCATCAACAGAAACAATTAAACGATCGTGAAATCATGAAGCATACAAGAGAAAGAATTTAATCAACACATTACACAGTGATTTCCTAGGAAAACCCATAGTTAAAAACCTCTTCTATTTTTATATTGCATTAGTCATAAAATATGATAAGGTTACAATGATTTGCTCAAGCCCAAGCAACCTTTGCACTATCTCTATCTGTCTCACAACTTCCTAGACAAGCTCATGCCAATAATTAACAAATTTTCTACTTGGCCAAGTCCCTATTTCCTTGCGATGTTTCCTAGGGAATTTCCCCCTATTAATTAGGGAAATTCCTCAATTAGAATTGCGCAATCCTCGTGGGCCTTCCTATGACTACATGCACCACCTATATAATTCAGATTATACAACTGAATACATTGTCCCTGAACTCCAATATCATCTGGGAAACTCTCATATCTGACATGTACGAGTTATTATGAGTGAATCACCATTTTACTGGTTGATCGCTGTAGGAGGCACCACACTACATTACATGAAGCACCACACTACAAGACCTCTATTGGGAATGAGTCCCCTAGGGTCAATTTTGGGGTTAAAAGCCCAAGTTTTGGGGTTAAAGGCCCATATTTTGTATAAAGAATGTAAAGTCTCCGCATTTTGTGGTCACGGAGCGTGAATATGTGAAGAGTCAAAAAGGGTTTCTACCCTTATTTATGTAACTTGTGTTGGCTTTAAGAGATCCACCCATGGTCCGCAGACCATGGGATTGTATAAAAAGGAAGTCTTAGAAGAGTCTAAGGTAGTTCAGTTTAGTTGAGTCTGGTTATGTTTTATGTGACAGGTCTATGAGAGCTAAGAGTAAAGAGTCTTAGCGTAGGAAAGAGGCTTTGCAGCTGTGTGCGCAAAGGGATAGGGTAGAAGTCTGCAGCTGAGTGCGCAGACCCCTACAACTGTGTGCACAAGGAAGTTAGAGTCTGTACTAAAGATTTGAAAAATCAATAAAGAGAATTATTTTGGAGATACCTGTGTATGAGCTATTTTACTTCTGTTATAAATGTATGTGGCTATGTTATGTTGAATACTGGATTTATGATTTAATGTTGTATTGATGCACGAATCTATGTTGTTTACTTTGTCATATGAACACAAGTAAGAATATCTGTTTACGTGAAGATAATCATAATGCATGTTGAAGTTATTTAATACTTAAGCTAATCTGGGTAGACACAGAAGTAAGGGTAATTACAAAGGCACGTAAGTGTCTGAATTGTATATTTAAGGTACGTGAAGGATGATTGCAGACCTTCACGAAGGTCTTGAAGCTGAATATGAGAAGTATATCGATAAGCCCTAAAGGGCTTATTGGTCTACATGAAGGAAGGGTTAGGGTATAAGATGACATCACAACTATCTTAGGGTGAGAAAACTTGGTTCTTGCATTCCCCCATACTACTTCGGGTGAGACTTCAGTTCGCGTTCTGTAGATTGATGTTGAAAGGGTTAGTAGTATAGGGATTTTCTTGGATAATGAATGCTGAACCTGGGTCAGGGCCCATCAGGCCAACAAATGGTTCCGTTGCCAGGATCAGGATCTTCATAACAAGATGTGTGATGTCGCATCACTGGAATCCAACTAAGAAGGGGATCGAAGGCTGTTTGGATTGAAAGATCCATGAATTCGAAGTGCAAGAGAACAAGAATCCACGATTGATGAAAGAATAGTGGTTGGACAAATATCTGTACACAAAGACGCACGAAATATTCTTCTGTTCCTTCTCAGTTGAATTATATGAGTGGATCGCGAAATTGGTAGATGACCAAGGAAGGTGGAGACTTGACGGTCTGATAGTTTGGACCCTAGAGTTAGTGTGGAGATTAGAAGCCTGTGAAGATAAGATTGCACACGTTGTCGATCATTGGCTCGATCGTATCATATGAAGGTTCACGAACAAGTTCGCGGTTGATACCTCGATCAGTTACAACAAAGCAGAGAAACGCTTCTTCAAGGGGCCATGAGGTAAGTATTTAAATTCCTTAAATACTTGGATTAAGATGATCCTATGTGAACAATAGGTTATGCAGCTACCTTGATGTTTGGGACTACGTGAAGTGGAAGGAAATTTAGGAACAAAGGGAAACTAGGCCCTGAATATAGCCCGCTAATTGAACCTCCTCTGAGTGACGATGAGGAAGAAACATAGGCTTCTTCCTAGAACATTGTTTAGTTGATAAAGCAAGGGTTCTTGTGAATACCCCATCCACCCACATTGCCTCCATCTTCACCTCTGTTGCATACAACTTCACCTACACTGCCACCACCTCCACCACCGTTCAATATGGCGAACTCAGTAAAGCTACCTACGCTCAAGGGCATGGGAAATGAAGATCCAGACTAGTTTTGGTTCGTCACGTAGCCTGTATGGGAAGCTTAGGGTATCATGAATGATCAAATGAAGAAAGAAACATTGGTTAGTGCTTTGCCGGATCACACGCTAATGTGGCATATTAAGTACTGCACTGACAACCCGACGTCCGCATTGGAAAATATCCAAACAACACTAAATAAGGAATTCAATAGACCTAAGTTTGAAGCATAATCAATTGAGGGATTCAAAGAGATCATGATGAAGCCTAGTGAGACACCCTGGGATCTAGATCAGAGATTGAAGTGTACAATCTATGAAGTTAACATGAATCTGACTAATGGGCAACACCGTGAATGGTTTGTGGCTTTGTTCTTGTCTCATCTAGGGGTTGCACTCTCCCAACAAAAGATTGGGACCCAGGCGAAAGCCCCAGAAATTGCGATGAGATTGCATGAGACACCGATGCAAGATGCTAATCTAAGGGTTCAACAGATTCATGCGCAGTTGCAGAACCTTTTCCTAGAAATGCAGAGTCTGAAGAAAGATAAAACAACCTGGATCGAGGTGTGCGAACAAGTTTGGTGCCTAATGTGCAAAGGCTAGGGGCATGACAAAGATCACTATCTAGTATTCACAAATTATGTTGCAGTAGGGGGACCAATGCCTCTGAGGCCGAAAGCTCCAGCAGGGCCAAGTAAAGGGCCTGTGCTATGGTGTGCTATCTGTCAAGTAGTTGGAAAACATGCGATAGACAATTTCCATCTGCTGTTGTAATTCATATAGACACTGCAACAACGCTTCTATAACTTCTGCCAATCGGCAGGTCATGATGAGCACAACTACTATAATTATGAATTAATGATGGATAGCCTGCATATAAAGTGCAGGAAGAAGCCCAACCTCTAGATCAAGGCACTGGGGGTGTGCGAGGCGAATATCAAGGCCGTAGACGAGGCCGAGGTGGAGGAGGACCTGATAGGGGTCGGGGGCAAGGCATTTGTTACAACTGTGGGGGACCATGACACTACACACGAGATTGCCCGAATCCAACACGTCTGTCATGACGATATTGTACTCAGTTTGACCATGCGATGAAGGAGTTTCTTATATTATTAGCTAAGATACACGAAAAGGGGGCGCAACCTCAACAACCGAATCAGAACTTGCAGATGATGAGGGTTGAGCCTCGCGAGGAAGATACTAAGGTAAATATTGTGCTGCGGAGTGGGATGACGACTAGAGAAGATAAGGGAAAGAAGCGCGAGGAAAGTGAACGAGTCTGCAAAGTGCCATAAAAAGAGATCGAGTTTGATCTCGAACGTGCAAGAGAAATGTTTATGGAAGTGAAGAAAAGCTTCGCTGAGGCCTCTACCTTGGGAAGTCAGGAGAAGCTGACTGAAGAAATGGACCCCTCCATTATTACTACTTTCTTAGAGACTTGTATGAAGCTACTGCACGATAGAAAGGTTGTGAAGGGACTGCAGGAACTGATCAATAGGTGCATTGGCAAGGAAAATGCTATTGACGGACCGCGCATAGTTAGGACGATTGGCAGGCATAAGGCGAGAATGGGGCGTGAGATGAGGCTCACTGCACATATATGAGAATATGAGATCGATCAAGTAATTTTGGATCTGGGGTCAGATGCAAATGTATTGCCTAAAAAAACCTGGGAGAGGATGGGTAGACCTGTGCAGCAGTGGGCTCTGATTCAGTTAAGAATGGAAAATCAATAGAAAATTATCCCCATGGGAATATTGCAGGGAGTGACAATGGATATTGAGGGTGCAATCACATTGGATGACTTCAAAGTGATAGAGATTGTGGATGACAACAATCCCTAGCTTGTGCTCCTTGGGATCGATTAAGCCACTGACATGAATGGAGTAATCAATTTGAAGAAGTGAAAGATGATATTTGAGAAGAAATCGCTTCGCGTAGTGGTGCCCCTGGACACTGCAGAAGGACCGCACTATACTGAACCAGTCCGCGATTATGAAAGTGATGATGATTTGGATAAGATTTACAAGATAATGGCGTGAGATCAAGATTAGGTGAATTCGATAGCAGATGGACATATTGCATGGGAGCACGAAAGCTCCTGCACTTCAGATTCAGATGAGGAGTTGGAACACTGGCAAAACCGACTGCATGAAGTATCTACGCTGCACTGTAATATGATAACCAAATCATTGCACTGTGTATTGTTAAAAGTAAGAAATATACCTTACTATGATGGTTTAACTAATGTTGATAACTTTTTGGATGCATTCGAGAGAGAAGTGCCAGAGAAGCATCTCTTCTAGGCCTTTGATTGGGCGCTGTGCGCTACGCCTGCGAGATGGTGGGGCATGCACAAAGACATTTTTGATGATTGGCGCATGTACAGAAAGATGATGAGATTGTGGTTTGGTCACCCACAAGTGCGGCTAATAGAGAAATATGATGGAAGGAATGACCCGCGCAATCACCTAGCCAAATGGACTAAGGTTTATGGAACAGAGCCTCAACGTGAATGGGCACATATGTTTTGTCATCCTTTGGATGTAATACCGATGAAATGGTACTTAGAAATAGAGCTCTACGATGGCACGGAAGAATGGGACGTTTTACGACAAGGATTCTTGTTGACATTTAACTTTGAGGATGGGTTTGAGAGTGTTAACGAGGCATTGTGGGAAGTTAAGGCAGTAATCTTCAGAGTACCACAGGATCCATTGTACTTAATACAACTGGATTGGACCACCTAGCTGAGCCATGTGCTGGAATCCTACAATGTGACTGTCGAAGAAGAGGATGAGAATTCAAGGAACATTAACAACCCAAAGACTAAAGGTCATTGTGAATTTGAAGGATAGCAAATTGAAAATCTAGATATCACCGCACCGCTAAAAAAAAAATGAACATTGGGACTGAGGTAGAGTTAAAATTTGCAAAGATTAGGGACTGCTGGGATGACATAACAATAGATAAGGTTGCTGAATTGCTCTGCGAATACCAAGACTTGTTCCCTATGAAGTTCTCAGACCTAAAGGAGATAACAGGAGACCTGGGGGTTATGAAAATTACGCTAAAATGGGGCACAAAGCTGATCAAGCAGAGGCCTTAACACCTCAATCCGAAGTATAAAGAAATGGTCCACTTAGAGTTGGATAAAATACTTGCTGCAGGCATCATTGAACTAGTAGAAGAGTTTGATTGGGTAAGCCCAATTGTAGTTCAGTACAAGAAAAAGAAGGATGAAATAAGGATATGCGTAGATCAGAGGAAGTTGAATGACGCCTACACACATGATCCCTTTCCAACTTCGTTCACTAACGAGGTGTTGGATAATGTAGGAGGACAAGAGGCATATTCGTTCACAGATGGATTCTCGGGGTACCATCAAAGCAAGATTGCATTGGAGGATAGGAGTAAGACAACCTTCGCCATGGAATGAGGGTGCTTCTAGTATAATGTGATGCCTTTTGGGCTGAAGAACGTGGCGACGATCTTCTCGCACGTAGTCATCGGAGTGTTCAAATATTTCATTCACAAATTTCTAGAGGTATACTTTGATGATTGGGCAGTGTTTTGACAGGTAAAGCGCCATGTAGCAAGTCTGTGCTTGATGTTGGATACATGCCAGAGGTATCAGATCACTCTCAATTTGAAGAAATGCTTGTTTTGTGTCCCTTTTGGGATCTTGCTGGGTCATGTGGTATGCAGATAAGGCTTGATGGTAGAACCTGCTAAGATCATGGTTATAATCTGGAGGCACCAAGAAGTGTGAAACAACTGTGCACAACATTGGGGCATACAGGGTACTATAGAAAGTTCATCAAAAGCTATGCCCAGATTACCGCACCGATGGAGATACTACAGTGAAGGATTGCATTGTGCTCTTCGAATAGGCGGTCGAAGTAGTTACCAGTCTACAGGAAGATCCCAACCTGCAGAGGCTAGAAACTGAGGCACAAGAACTACAACACAGGTATGACGAGGTCAAAGCGACGACGCGCACCATCGCCATCACGTAGAGGTTGGCAAAGCTGTAGGAAGCAAATGCACTCAAGGAACAGGTGGACACAGCACATCGCAAGGAAGCGATATTTAAGGCCAGGCTGGGACCTTGGCTAGATGAAGCATATGTTCTCACGGCCACCATTCAAGGCAAACTGGCTAATTTATAGGAAACAAAGCAGAAAATATAGACGGATGGTGCAGGACCATCGACAGAGTAGCTGGTAGAGTAGGTGAAGCAGGTGGCAACACAATGTACCATCAAGGTTACAGTAATCCAAGTAGAGCTGAGAGGTCTTAATATCTCCGAACCGATCGAGTGACTCGAGGCGAGTCACCAGATTTGTGTTGGAGGCCTGTTGGGAATGGCTCCTGTAGGGTCAATTTTGGTGTTAAAAGCCCATGTTTTGGGGCTAAAGGCCCAAGTTTTGCATAAAGAATGTAAATTATCTACATTTTGTGGTCACGGAGTGTGAAGATATAAAGAGTCAAAATGGATTTCCACCCTTAGTTTATATAACTTGTGTCGGCTTTAAGAGATCCAACCATGGTCCATGGACCATGGGATTGTATACAAAGGAAGTCTTAGAAGAGTCTAAGGCAGTTCAGTTCAGTTGAGTCTGGTTATGTTTTATGTAATGGGTCTGTGAGAGCTAAGAGCAAAGAGTCTTAGCGTAGGAAAGAGGCTCTGCAACTCTGTGCACAGAGGCCTAGGGTAGAAGTCTGCAGCTGAGTGCACGAACCCCTATAGCTATGTGCGCAGGGAAGTTAGAGTCTGTACCGAAGATATAAAACATCAATAAAGAGAATTATTATGGAGATACCTGTGTATGAGCTATTTTACTTATGTTATGAATGTATGCGATTATGTTATGTTGAATACTAGGTTTATGATTTAATGTTGTATTGGTACATGAATCTATGTGTTTTACTTTGTCATATGAATGCAAGTAGGAATATATGTTTATGCGAAGATAATCATAATGCATGTTGAAGTTATTCAATACTTAAGCTACTCTGGGTAGACAAAGAAGTAAGGGTAATTATAGAGGCGCGTAAGTGTCTGAATTGCCTATTTAGGGTACACAAAGGATGATCACAGACCTTCGCGAAGGTCTTGAAGCCGAATAAGAGAAGTATATCGATAAGCCTTAAAGGGTTTATCGATTTGTGCGAAGGAAGGGTTAGGTTATAAAATGACATCACAACTATCTTAGGGTGTGGAAACTTGGTTCCTGCATCCCCCCATATTGCTTCGGGTGATACTTCAGTCCGCATTCTGCGGATTGATGTCGAAAGGGCCAGTAGTGTAAGATTTTCTTGGCTAATTAATGCTGAACCTGGGCCAGAGCCCATCAAGCCAACAACCTCCCACTAGTTCCTCCAATAGTTTGAACTAGTTTAATTGACTTTAACTCAGTTAAATTGAATTAATTAATTACAACTCAAAATAAACTCAACCATGGCTCCTATAATGTAGGAGACACTCTACATGAATCAAGTTAGACCCTCAACTCAAATTAACTGAGCCAACTAAGTCAAATTAACTTATTTGACTAATACAGGTCATCATGAGATGTGGGATTACAATTTTATTCCTAATTTAATTCAAGGACAAAATTAAATTAGGATTTTCTTCGTGCCATTTTCAACATTTCTTATTACCATTTTCAACAGTAAATATTTTAATGAGCTAAGTTATAAAGCTCCATAGGCAGTATGCTTTTGGTTTTCAGTGGTTTTTCTAGTTGCAGGTGTCATATAACATCGAGGATGGTGTTTCCATAAGGGGGAGGGGTTTGTAACAACCCCAGATTAAAAATTTCATGTAATAAAGTTAATAAAGGAAAAATAAGACCAAGTTCATGGGACACTTGTTCTGTAGAAATTTCACCTGTAGAATAAACCGATATATGCAATGTCCTAAAGCATAATACTTGTTCTACTTCTACAAAAAATTAAGCGGAAGCATAATTGAATTCATGAGCAACATCAAGTAGAAACATGCATAAATGATCAAGAGAAATCAATCACACATAACACATAATATATCACTGGGGAAAGCACCAGCATAAAACCCCAACTCTGTATTATCAATCAAGTGGAAATCCTTTTCAACATACAAAAAATAATCAGCTCAATAGCTATCCCACTTTCTCTGTACTATGATGATCTTCAATCAGAAGATGAAAATGATGGACTACCTAGGCCTCAATATATAGGCCACAAGTCCTCCAATCTCCTATAATAGATCCTTCTCCGTGCAAGGAATACTTACTAGAAATATCCAGGCATCTGATAGTACACTGTCCCACATCTGATCTCAACTGCGTCTCTGACAGAACTGACATGCAACAGTTATGCATGAGTGAATCCTCAATTATCTAAAATAATAGTTGTCACATGCATGCAAGCATTAACAAACTATATTTTATTATTTTAACAACTTGTTAAAATAATCTAACTGGACTTGACTAGTTAGAACTAAGTCAACTGATTCTGTCATTATAGAACTCATACTTTTTCCCTCAATCAGTGGGACAAATCATGTGCATACTCACAAAGACTTCAAATTCGAATTTCTTTAACTAATTAACTCAAACGAATTAATTAATTAATATTTCCAACGATTGTTAAGACCAAAATTAATTTTACTTCCCATAGATAGGCTAGGGTCTGCTATAAATAGGGACCTAGAAATACTATTTTTAGAACTTTCTATTTTTAATAGTTTCACCTCTCACCCAATGTGGCCAATGACCTCACTTGTCCAAACTGCTATTTTTAGACATTGTATTTTTAGACATGATATTTTTAGCAGGTCTATTTTTAGCACATTCTAAATTTAACATTTCTTGTTGCACATTTTTCAACACTCCCTCTCAACAAGAAAGGCTTTCTCTCAAACCCGATCCTGTAACTTTGAAATGTTCTGCATGCAACACATCTACCTGGTCCACTTACTCCAACAACACTTGGAACAAAAACACTCCCAACTGACCACTCTGTTGGGTTAGGGACATACTCTGATGCTGAAGCTCTACCTGCTGCTGACAAGTGCTCCCTCTCTGACATCTGCACTACTGCAACATCTCCATGCATCTCGCACCATTGCACACCTCTTTATGCCACCTAGCACTGTGTAAAACACTTGTGCCTCTCGCATTGTTGCAGCCTACTAGCTATGCGCTGTCGTGGGATTCCCTGCACTGTTGCTCTCTCTGCCACTCCATCCGCATCTATCTCTACCCAATCAGTCAGTTCCTGCTACTCCACATCGGGGCTCTCGTAGCAAGGTCTTATCTAAGAGGTTGGGTACCTCAAGGATCCTGCCCCTCGTCCTTGGGACGACCACTCCACATCGCCCCACCTCCTACCTGGAGGTATGGCTGCATGTGATCCCTCTATCCACCTGGCTCGAAGTTTCCCCCTACTGGAGGTCTCTGCATGAGTAGATGTCTCTACTTGATCTCCACTCAATTTCCCCTGTTGTGGCTACTCCACAACCTCCTGAAGCTACTACACCAATTATGGCTCCTCCCCAATCATTTGAGACTTCTTCTGGCACTGCATGATAAGAGGTAATATACCCTCCCTCTCAACCACTAAGTCTCCATCAGTTGCCTTGCTTCTCAAGGCTTTGCATGCATCTTGAACCTCAAGAGCATACAGGTTCTTGACCCGTGAATCAATCTGCTTCACCTGTTTAGTGATGATGTGTCTAAGGAAAACCTTTCCCTTACTGAAGACTACATCATAGCCTCTGTCTTCTAGCATCGCGATCGACACCAAGTTTCTCTTTAGTCTTGGTACATACTTGGCATTAGTTAAGGTAAGGCGAGCTCCATGCTCCCTCTGAAAAATAACCGTGCATACACCTGAGACACTATACTTCTCATCATTACCCATCACTATGAGTATATGGAGATATTTCTCCTCCAAAGTACTGAACAAACTCTTGTCGTCGGTCATGTGGAAAGAAGCTCCACTGTCAAGAAATCAACCACTTCCCACCATGGATGAAACCATGCATGCGAAGAGAGTGAAATCCAACTCAAACTGTGAAGCAAGTGCCTCACCTTTAGATCCTTCCTCGGATCCCTTCTTGGATTTCCTCTATGGACAATTTGCAGCATAATGGCCCACGCCATGGCAACAAAATCATTGCACTTTTGATTTGTCAACCTTCTTCCCATCATTGGAAGAACTAGATTTAGAAAGATAAACCTTCTCCTTCCCCTTCTTCACCTTACTCTAAGGCACAATTCTCCTCATCATGCATGGATGAAGAACAATCTATGTT
This sequence comes from Pinus taeda, assembly GCA_000404065.3. Classification (NCBI taxonomy): domain Eukaryota; kingdom Viridiplantae; phylum Streptophyta; class Pinopsida; order Pinales; family Pinaceae; genus Pinus; species Pinus taeda. The sequence continues at coordinate 77,428 of APFE031290770.1, forward strand.
GCTCTGTCTGATCTCCTCCTGCATCAAATCCAACTATATTCGTTCCCAATCTAGTAGTTTCTCCCTTCCATTCACCGAGTCCTGGTAGCTACGCTAGCTCTTAGGAAGGCCAAGGAGTGATAGAATCACCATATCCTCATCCAATGTCATGACCCCTACACTTGCAAGCTCATCCCTGCATGTGATGAGCCTGGTCAAATACATAGAGATCGTCTCATCCCTTTCACACTTGATCTTTCGAAGTTTGTCCTTCAGTGCCAACTTCCTCTGATCACTGCTATTCTGATATAAATCTTTCAATGTTTTCCACATTTCATGCGAAGTCTCCTTCCCATGGAGGCTCGAGACAATGTTATTTCGCACTCCCTCCAAGAGAATTCTCCTAGCTCTCTCCACACACTTCCTCCATTCCACTTGCTCAGTCTTGTCAGTAGGCTTAGGAATTTCTTAATCAATGAAATCCTTAAGGCCTTTATCTTCTAAAACTGCCTCCATGCGATCCTTCCAAGCTATATAGTTTGAGCTGCCATCAAGGGCATACTCAAGCCTCAAACCATAGAATGCCATTGATGAAATAGATGTGATAAGAACTTGAGATCTATATCTCGAATAATAAACTTCGAATTTCTCCTGCTAGTATAATGTTCTTGCTTGATCACCTGTGCTCTGATACCATGTAGAATTTTTCTACAAATCAGCTAGCTCTGATACCATGTAGAAATTTCACCTATAGAACAAACCGATATATGCAATGTCCTAAAGCATAATACTTGTTCTACTTCTACAAAACATTAAGTGGAAGCATAATCAAATTCATGAGCAACATCAAGTAGAAACATGCATAACTGATCAAGAGAAATCAATCACACATAACACAAAATATATCATTGGGGAAAGCACCAACATAAAACCCCAACATTGTATTATCAATCAAGTGGAAATCCTCTTCAACATACAAAAATAATCATCTCAATAGCTATCCTGCTCTCTCTGTACTCTGATGATCTTCAATCAGAAGATGAAAATGATGGACTACCTAGGGCTCAACATAGAGGCCACAAGTCCTCCAATCTCCTATAATAGATCCTTCTCCATGCAAGGAATACTTACTAGAAATATCCAAGCATTTGATAGTACACTGTCCCACAGCTGATCTCAACTGGGTCTGTGACAGAACTAACATGCAACAATTATCCATGAGTGAATCCTCAGTTATCTAAAATAATAATTGTCACATGCATGCTAGCATTAACAAACTATATTTTATTATTTTAAAAACTTGTTAAAATAATCTAACTGGACTTGACTAGTTAGAACTAAGTCAACTGATTCTCTCATTATAGAACTCATACTTTTTCCCTCAATCAGTGGAGCAAATTAAGGATAAATTCCTCAATCAGCGGGACAACTCATGTGCATGCTCACAAAGACTTCAAATTCTAATTTCCTTAACTAATTAACTCAACCGAATTAATTAATTAATATTTCCAATTGTTGTTAAGACCAAAATTAATTTTACTTCCTATAGATAGACTAGGGACTGCTATAAATAGGAAGGGACCCAGAAATGCTATTTTTAGAACTTTCTATTTTTAGTAGTTTCACCTCTCACCCAATGTGGCCAATGAACTCACTTGCCCAAAATGCTATTTTTAGACATCCTATTTTTAGACATGCTATTTTAAGCAGGTCTATTTTTAGTACATTCTAAATTTAGCATTTCTTGTTGCACATTTTTCAACATGTTCCAATTTGAATGTTGGGAAAACATCCTAGTGGGAATCACTTGCTGTATATTATGGATAAGGGGAAATTGGCAAAGGAAACTAAAAAGGATTTGAAATGGAAAAAAGACACTATTGGTATTTTATTTATGAAAATAAAGGAAAATAGGAGAAAAGGGAGGTGAAAAGTCATAGGTTGCATGTGACGAGGAGATTGAAGGAAAATGAAGAAATTGGAGGCATTAATAATAAAAAGACATCAGAGCATCAGTCTTAGGAGTTTTGTCAGTTTTATTTTGGAATTAGTCTCAGAGAGGAGAAGAGCACCAAGAGGAGAAGGATAGCAAGGAAAGAAAAGGAAGGATAAGGAAAACATGGATCAAGCAAGGAAAAGTTGGATAAATCAACTTCAATGAGAATACTTGCAGGTAACAGGTTGCATGTATGATTTCCTAGCTATTTTTGGCATACATGGTATGTACATATGTGTATTTGGTTCATTTTCTATCATTGGCATGGGTTTTACTGGGTTTCGACAATGATTTTAGCATTTCCTTGCCATTTCTAGATAACCATGTTGTGATGGGATTATTTATTGGTTGAGATTTGAATTATTGTAAGGTTTTGGATCTAGGTGAGATGGTCTCTAGGAAACCCCAATGGTTGGGGGTGGATATGGTTTTCTCTAGGAAGCCCTCAATAGGTGGGTGGTGATAGGAAAATCCCTTAAGGGATGGTGAAGGAATTATGAGGCATACAAGCTCAGTTTGGTTTTGTGATCTCGGTACTCATTTAGGTGAGATCATTGTTTGGTGAGGGTGGAGGTGGTTTAACCTCTAGATTCATTTGGTTATTTATGGATTGGTTTATCCTATGAGATCCCACATTCATGCTTGTAATATGACATCAGGGTGATTGGTGAAAAGAAATATTTGGTTCAGCTAAATCTATGGTCAGGTGGTACATGGAAGTCCCTGAAATGGTTGGCTTTTGCATATGGTTAATAAGAGCTAAGTTTTTGCTGTCTTTGACGAGTAACTCTACTTTTATTATGTCGATTTAATGGTTGTTCTATCATTGTTATCTACCTGGTTATATGTTGGTTATAAGCATGGTTATATGACCAATTTAAGTATGGATCTTATCAACTTTTAATTAATAATATCTGGTTAATTAATACATGACCTAATTGGTGATACAACAACTATTGTGTGAAGGAATTAGTCCTTCTTGGTAAGCCTCAGATAAGTTTTAGATTCCTATGTTCAAATATGCATTCATGACCTGTAGGTTACATGTTTGCCATGTGCTTGATGGAATTCTTGTCCTAGTTGGGAGGGCTCAGGTCAAGTCCTTGTTCAATTTCTCGGTTTAGAAGATTTGTTTTTATGTTATTTATCATTTTTGGAAGTTTCATTGAGTTATGGGAAGAAAATTGAGTCCTAGCCCTAAAAAAGTGGCTCAGAATTCGGGGTCCCTAGCACAAAATGGACTGGAAAAGTCCATAGTCGCTAGGAAGCAGGCCTATGGGAGTGACTAGAGGCTTAGAGTTGCTTGAAGGCCTTCTCAAGGGAGCGATTGAGAGCCCAGGTTAGTAAAAAGGAGAGTTAGCTAAGGGGTTAGACACTTGGAGAGGTTGGGTAGCTCCTGTAACACTTGAGGGAAGTCAGTAAGGTCTTAAGTTGTTAACTATGTTTCCTTAAGGTCATATAGGAGGTTGAGTCTTATCATAGTGACCATCAGGTCTTGTTTACCTTGAGAAAATCGATGAAAGTGGGTAAAAGTGGGAGGAGGTGGTTACACCAATGACCTTGGGAATCCCACTAAAGTATTTGTGTTTCTTTCTAAAACCAAATAACTACACCAGGGAGAATTTGGAATTTCCCTTAACAAATATTAAACTCAGAATCAAATCTTCGTCCAACAAGTGGCTTTTAAGAACTAAAATATCAGTCCTTTGTAAGGATGCTATTAAGGAAATACCTATTTACTGGGCCTCCTTATCCTGGGTTCCTATGGGTATTCTACACAAGATAAAGAAATTGTCTTTGTGGTTTATTTGGGAAGATAAACAAGAGAAGAGGCCTTTTTCCTTGACTCCCTAGTCTATCATCACTTTTCCAAATTCCCTAAGGGGATGGATCTAAAAACATTCTTTGATTTTTAGAAGAACTTTCTTCAAAAGGAGTTTGGAAATTGATAAGAGGATCTATCCTTTGGTCTCATGTAATGGTACAAAAGTATATCTTTCCTTCCTCTACTCTAGATTGGATCTTATCCCTACGAAAATCTGTGAAAATGGATCCATTATATGGAAAGAAATAATAAAATCCTTCAATATTATTTGGAATAGCCTTAGATGGAAAATAGGAAATTTAACAAGACTTATCCTTAGAAAGGATCCTTGGATTGGAATTCAAAACCCACATCTTTTCTTGGCTTCACTTGTTTAGAGACTAAACGAACACATTTATTTTTATCTACATCAAGTATCTAAAAAAATTGGTTTGGAAGGATCCCAAACTTATAGTCCCCCATAAGCATTATACTTGGAAGGTGATATGTCTCTAGAATGGTTTTCTTATACTAGCTCTCTTCAACAATCTCGGGTCTCTTTGTCTATCTCAGAAGATTTCCTTGTCTGGTCATTATGTCCCTTTAGAGAATACACTCCAAAATTTGGCTATCTCTCATTAGCACATCCCCTAGATGATCAACATTCTCCATGGTGGGTGAAAAAGCTTTAGAATTTTCACTACCCACCAAAGAAAAAAAATATTATGTGGTTGTTGCTATCAAATTCCCCACCTAGGATATTATCCAAAAATGATCCTTTTGTGGTTCAAGCAAATTTCCTCTTTGCCTTGAGGAATTTGAAACAATATCTCACATTTTTACTCATTGTTCCTTTACAAAGGCAATTTTCAAGGAAATTCAATGTAGGGAAGTGGATACATACATATGTCATGTATATAACATTGATGATTGCCTCAAGTATTGACTCATAGTAAAACTTAAAGCACATCATGAAGCATTACCTTTGATTGTAAACAGGGGCATATGGTTGGACATAAATCATGCAATCTTTGATAAACAAGGACAATCATATATTTAGGAAGCCATCCACAATATTTCTCTTTAGGAATCCATCCCTTCCCGTCTAAAACCTCACATTCCACATAATCCATCAATGGTCATTATTCAAAAAGATCTCCCTTCGGATTTTTTTGATGGAGCGACCCAACACAATCCATCTATTAGGGGTACAAGGGGTATCCTATATATATATAAATCTCACCATTTCTTCTTATCACAAAAAATTAGCCTTGCAACAAACAACAATGCTAAGTTATTCACATTCATTCTTATCCTTCAACTCGCTGAAATCTTACACATTCTCTCTTTGCATTTTTATAGTGACTCCAAGATAATGTTTGACTGGATGAATGGTACAACTAGAATAAGGAATCATACTCTCCTACCAATTTATCAAAATGTAATCCAAATATTAGCAAGGTTCACTTGCATTAATTTTACTCACATCTAGCAGTCAAAAAACCAAGAAGAAGACACTTTAAAAAACAAGAGTGTAAATGGACAAAGGGTTTGAAAATTATAAAAGACCACAAGGCACAACTTTGAACATTTTCAAACCCATGGAACTGAATAATCCACTATGTCTCCTTATATATATATATATATATAATATATATATATATATATATATATATATATATATATATATATATATATATATAATATATATATATATATATATATATATATATATATATATATATATATATATATATATTTATATATATATATATATATATATATTATATATTATATATACAGGGTACCAACACTCATTTTGTTTAATGCAACAAGGGCTTATCTATAGATAACAAATAATCAAGTTTGAAGACATTTAACAACCTTGTTAGTTTATCTCTTCTCTTATTATGAGTTTGGATTCTAGTAGAACAATTCAAATGACTTATTGAAGCTCAATCTAGGACTTACAGGAATTTTCATTGATCAGAAAGTAGTTAGTTCTATAACAACAAATTTTGAACAAACTACATTGAAAATTACAAGTAATTTTTTGAAAAAGAATGTAAATGATAATGATACTAAACAATATAGTTTTTCTAAGCCTCGAATGAATGGAATGCTTCGAGATATACACATATGTATTTTTATTTTGACTATAAGTAAAAATACTTACTTTTTTCTTTTTCTACATATATATCCCATTATCATAAAAGTTTTATGAATACAAATTACATGAATATATAAAATGAAGACATTTAACAACCTTGTTAGTTTATCTCTTCTCTTATTATGAGTTTGGATTCTAGTAGAACAATTCAAATGACTTATTGAAGCTCAATCTAGGACTTACAGGAATTTTCATTGATCAGAAAGTAGTTAGTTCTATAACAAAAAATTTTGAACAAACTACATTGAAAATTACAAGTAATTTTTTGAAAAAGAATGTAAATGATAATGATACTAAACAATATAGTTTTTCTAAACCTCTGAACGAATAAAATGCTTCGAGATATACACATATGTATTTTTATTTTGACTATAAGTAAAAATACTTACTTTTTTCTCCTTCTACATATATATCCCATTATCATAAAAGTTTTATGAATGCAAATTACATGAATATATAAAATGAAATATTATAAATTTGAAATTAATTTAAATTGAACATTTTTTATATGAAGTGTACTTCAAATAAATTATAATAGGTTTTTAACTTTCACTTATCATATAATTAATATATATATATAATATTATATAAATTTAACATATATATGGACTTTTTTTGTTAAAACATCATTTGATCTGATATCCAATGAAACTACATAAATAGTACAATCCAATGGAATTAGGAGAATAAAGTCTAACCGAATCTCCGTGAGTATTCATTGTTCAGGATACATATGATTAAATTTGTGGGTCTCTTCAATGAAAACCTTCACGAAACTTTAAAATTTATTTTTTTTTGAATTTTGTTGAAAAATATAAGTCAAGATGTCTTTTTAGTAAAATCTTGGAGGAGAAATGTGGAGGTACATGGTTGGAATCGATGTCAACCATGGATCTGATGCAGTGTATTAACAGTGATGCATTGAGACATTAATCCTTGAATACAAACATATGAATATTTGGCAAGCTCTTGGCATAAAAAAGGCGAAGTTTAATGTTTATAGCATATGCTCTAGCTTGTCTCTTCAAGGCTGTACATATTTCATAATATGATTTGGCTTGCTTCATCCAACATGCCCAATTTTCTCTGGCTTCCTTTTATACGCCTACGTATATGTTGCTAGGCGTGCACAACAAATTGCCCTGCTCAAAACCATGGCATGCTTCCCATTGATTTATCCATCAAATTGCCTATGATATTATATTGTCGGTAGTAATGGTCAACTCTTTACTTCATGTCGGCTTGATTCCTATTGAAAATACCATAGCCATGCACATGGTATTTTGATTAGCTGAATTGATTTTGTCATTGGTTGACTAGTATAAATCCTTGCATCCAGCATTAGATTGGTGTGCAATAGAGGAGTGATCAATGCATAGTATGTATTATATATTATAAGGTGGTCTAATTAGTTAGTTTTCTACTTTTTTATGTTCTAGCATGGTGGTTGGTATGATATCAGGTGTGTCGAATCAAGTTGATGAAGGATGGGTGTGTGACTTGAAGACTGTGCTTTCTTGATATAGTGATCATATGTGTTATATGGAATTTCATTTAGGTGGAAAAAAATGAATTCTCGAGATCTAGTGGTATGATCTAGAATAATAGAGGACAAAAATAATCAATGCTTTCCTTAAATAAAATGAAATATGGAAAATGAACTTACTTGGAATTTGTAGCAAGTCTTTCTCTTCTTCACTTGTAAGCTCCAATCCTAGCTCCATGCACTATTAATGGAACCTGCAAAAATGACTAAAACAAGAAAAGAAACTACAACATCCACATAACATTATCCAATATCTGTATTTAATGATTCAAAATGGCATTGAAATACAAGAGCATAAGCATTGCACAAGTCTAGGAAAACAAGATGCTTTTGTTTTAATAAATAAAGGAGATAGTTACAACCCTAAATAGAAACTAACTTTGTAGATGTGTCTCCCCACTTGACTTGTCCTTCGTTGTCACAAAAAACACCTTTACACTCAACCCTAATGCAAATGAATGATTATTTACTTAAGCTCAAAACAATAGCATGAGGGCACTAGAAATCTTCAAAAGTCAACCCAGACTCTATGGGAGGTAGTAAATTTATAGGATAAACATGGTAGTTTATGATTTACCAATCTAGACTTGAGATCCACTTATGAGGGAGGATAAGCTCAAGGGATAAGAGATAAGGTATCAAAGATAGGATCATATAGGAATTCAAGATCTTGATCTGTAGTAAATAGTTAAAACAACCTTATAAACTTCTAGAAGAAGAGGCTTCAAAATTATTCTTTATTTTCCCGAATTTCTAGAATCAAGTCACCTATAAAATGGAGCAACCTGCACTGGTCAGGGCTAATTCTCAGGTATGCAACTTGCAACCAATGCTAGTAGATAAGAGGACAAGGTGCATTGGCCCTAGAAAGATGGTTTTTGAGCAGATAAACCCATAAATCATACTTTTTGGATAATTGACGCTTAGGGATTGGCAAGAGGATTATGACAAATTGTTCATGGATGTTGATCGATCTGGTTTTTAAGAATTTTGGGATGATGTGACAAAATGGCCTATAACAAATCCCCTCTAAAGTACAAAGTTAGAAGCAATGGCTAAGGATTGAAGTGATTTAGCTTGTGACAAGTTCGGATCAAGAACAAATAGGTTGAGATCATCATATATTACAATACATACTATCATCAGATATCATTGTTGAGGGAGGCATACCCATGCTGAACACATAAGCCAATATTACATATACAATGATCATATAGTCTCCTCTAATGATGAAGAGAGTGGACCTATGCTTGGATGACTGTTTGAATGATCATATCCATCATACTTTGTAATCTTGTATTAATCCTAAAATCGCAACCCGTATGGATGGAACTAGATCGAGGATCTTCTATCTCATTCAGTAGATCAGTTGATGTATGAGTCTAACCATGTAAATAAATAAGCTGAAGTCAAACATGGTAGACACCATCTGATTACCATCCGATGATGTAAGCCGTTAATAGACGTGAGAGAACGCACCAATGATGTTAATGGCTCTCTAGATACTATAGTAAATCTACGTGGTGTGAATTAATGAGCTAAAGTCAAACACCACATAGAATCTTTCGGTCGAAGGCCAATGATGAAGACATGTTGCTGAAAGCGAGAAAACTTGCCATTGATGTATGCAAGATACAAGGTACCAAAGGGAGTTTCTAAGTCAACTTCCTGGATAATGAGTTGATGTCAATTGGAAGTGACCTGTCATAGGAGGGTCTTGATGTATCCCCTATCAACGACATGGAACAGGTATCAATATTTGAAATAAAATTATACTTATGAAGAGTTGGTTTATGAATGACAAACATGAATGAAAGATTAAGGTATTATAGTATATATAAAATGAAGGGATTCTCTTGAACATATTGGAAACACTACATGGAGTTGGCAACATTGACCCAAAATGATTATGGAGGCTTTCGATATGGTGTGATGAACCAAAGAGGCAAGCATATTTCCTAACCCAACGGTCATGGAGATGAAGTGAAAGAGTGTCATGTTCAAGAGTGAATTGCTTCCATTAATAACTCAAGTATCCCATTTTCCCAATTTCCCCAATCATTTTTGGTCAATACCTCTTTTTTTTTACAAGATTTAGGAGTATAACATATGCTTGATCTATAAGTTCATCCTTCAGATGAATCCCTTTGAGTATTTTTATCGAACCTCGAGAAGAAGTGGTTTGGTCCCATCTTGTTCGACGAGTCCAATGATGTTTGATGGTTTTTTACAAGTCCAACAAAGGTGCAACTCAAATTATTTTTCATGTTGTCATTTGTCCAGCAAGTCCCACATGCAGTATGCATTAGAATGTATATAACCTACTGTATTTAACTAGAGTGAGGGAGTATTGGACAATTTGAAGGATAAACTTAATAGGGCAAAAGATGGGTGACTGAAGAACTTTGGATATGGCTCCATTCTGATATCATTTTCTCTAAAGAGGATTCCACTACTTCAACCTCAACATGTTGAGATTGGGATTCCATATCCTAGAGTTCCATGGGTGAGGCAATGGGTAGACCCGATGTATCGTTATGCAGGTGTATCATCTATGCATTTCAAACCTACCTTCTTCTGATGGCTGCGGGTACAAATCATTATGATTGAGGACTATCCCTATGATGGAGCTAACTTCTGAGGAGATCTAGAGCTTGTTTTACCTGAAGGAAAGCAATGGGATGATATAAGTAAAACAATGTCATTTTGAATATTTTTATTTTTTATTTTTGAGATTTTACAATTTTTTTGATGTTTTTCATGTATCATAGACTAACTATTAATTTCACATGCAGATATTGGACTAGTATGACTAGTAGGCTCTTCATATCTTCAACGACGAGGAGAAAAACAACCAGCACTAGCAGGAGCTACGTTGCTGTAGGGGCAAAGGAGGAGATGTGGGATCTCAATGTAGGCTAGACTCTTGCAGAGTTTGAGTGGCATGTTGATGGAATAACCCATAGTATACCAGAGACTAAGGTCAATCAAATCCCTATGAGACCGCAACGATACACCATGGGAGTACTGGAGTGCATCAATCAATTGTTGTGCAAAGTTGGTCGCACGATTGTTTGTTATAGAGATCATCACTGAGACTAGTCTACTAGGAGGTCATAGAACCATATTTTGCATGTATTTTTGATAGTATAGGTCATGTGGCCATCTGTTTATTGGACACAATTTTTGTAAAATAAAACTATATATTGTTGGAATTTCTAAGTCTAACTGTTAGAAATCCTTTCTGTACTTTCTAATTTATTTCTTCCTACTTGTTCTGTTAATTAACAAGTTATTTACCATGTAAATACTGAAAATAAATACAAGTACAATATCAACACATATAGATCATCAACTGAAGGAAAAACAAGCACACAAGTGACACGATTATTTTTTGGACTAATGTCCCCAGAAAAACCTAAAGAAGGAAAACCGGTGCAACTATCTAAGGGTTTTATTATTAAGAATTTTAGGAATACAATATGGGTGCTAGAAATGGCTCACCCAATAGAGAATTCCCTCGGCAGTAGGAGACAAATATCAGCCCCAATCAGTCCCGCGAAATCTCCCAGCATCAGCCTCTAGGGTCTCCGTCAGCCTCTCTGGCCCAACGTCAGCCTATGTGGCCCAGCGTCAGCCTATTTGGCCTAGCATCAGCCTCTCAGGGCTCTGCGTCAGCCTCTTGAGCCTATGCGTCTCCCACCCTGGCCCTCCTCAGGCTTTGCGTGGCCTTTAGCTGCCTCTACGAGGCCTCTGGTTGCCTTTGTGTGGTCTCTAACTGAATCTACGTCAACCCTCTCCTAGCTTCTGCGTTGATGCTCCCAATACTATCTCTCCCTCTATGCTACTGCATTCACTACCACTCAGTTGTAATTCAAATTACTCCTTCGATTTCCTCAGCAAGCCCTGCCCCAGGAAATCAAATTCTTGATCAACTCGGTGTGTTCTCCAAGTGACTTCAAGCCTCCTCTTATACTTTTCTCGTTGACATTTGAACGACCAAGATTAAGTCCCTAATCAACAGTTAAGATTAGATCTGGCTTGATCCATGAATTTTGGACCATTCTAACTTAGTTTTATATTAATTCACATTAGTATTTTATTTTCCCTAAGTTTAGACTTAGGGACTTCATTAAAAATATTAATTATTTTAATATCTCCCAAACTGGTTATATTCTGCCCAAACCATTTCTGGGTATTCGATATCTCATGTGCTTTATCCTCTCCACAAATTTTCATGGTTAGAGCACATCCGATGTTACTCCAAATCAACACTCCCTCTTAGCAAGGACTGTGCTCTATTAATACTTCTCACTGAGTATCACCCGCATCATCCAGCATCGGTCCCTATGATGATGCTAGGCCTACTCCCCAACATCCTCTACAATGTTGCATCATGTACTGCTACACATGGCCCTCCCACTGCTACTTTTGCATCCGTACGACAAATCCCTCTACATCCGTGCTGCTGCCCATGGCCTTGCCACTACCACTGCTGCATTTGCACTGCATCCACTCTCATCATGCTGCATTGTGCTGCCCATAGCACTGCCACTGCTAACTCCTGCATTGTAACTTAGTTACTGAGAGGTAACTAATTGATCTCCCAACTCTGATGTCTCCGTCAGGCTAGAAACACTCCCGATGCTGAAGCTCCCTATATCACTTACAAGTGCTCCCTCTCTGACCTCTGCACTTTGCAACAACTCTGTGCATCTCACATTGCTGCCTCATGCTGTCCCAAGACTCCTACACTTTAGCTCCCTCTGTCGCTCCATCCACATCCGTCTCTACCGACATCCGCCAATCGTGCTACTCCTCTTCGGGGTTCCTGTAGCAAGGTATAATCCAAGAGGTTGGGTACCTCGAGGATCCTGCCCCTACATCACCTGTAGTCCATTTGACTACAACTCAATGTCACCCCACTTCCTCTCAAGTGGCGCATGAGCACTCATGGCACAGTCATCATCTGTCTCCACTTCTTTCTTCGCTCTTGCTGGCGCAACCTTGGTCTCATAAGACCCTCCCTTGCTCTTCTTCCTTGGACACTAGCTCGCATAGTGACCCAGTTCCCCACAGTGGAAGCAGTTGACCTTGGAGAGGTCCTTCTTCTTTTGTTTCTCCTGCTTTCCCTTAGATGCTAGGGAAACATCCTCCTCTTACTCATTCTTGATTCTGACCCCCTTGTCACTGCTTCCTGCCTTGGTTAGCCTTATGATATCTTCTTAATGAAGAGCCACCCATAGTTCCTCCCAATCTGGAAGGGTCGACCTGCCCAGTATGCTCTAGAAAAATACCTCCCAATCATTTGAGACTGCGTTCATTGCGATCCTCACCAACATCTCCTCATCCGACGTGGCCCCTATGGAAGTCAGTTGATTCCCGATCTCCTTCAATCGACCGAGGAAGGTGTATATATGTTCTCCCTTTTGCATCTGGTATGACTGCAACTGATTTTCTAGCAGCATCTTCCTCTGCATGGAAGTGTGCTGATACAATTTCGTTAGGTCCTCCCACATCGCATTTTCCATGTTCTTTTTGGCAATATGTGGTACTACCTGGTCCTTGACCCCGTTAAGGATGATTCTCTTGGCCCTCACCATTGCCTCCTCGCACTTTTTGTTCTCAGTCGGGTCAACTAGGATCGCTATCGTGTTTAAGGTGAAGTGCTTAAGACGATTCCTGTCTAGAATGGACAAGATCCTGGCCTTATAGACTACAAAGTTTGAGACTCCGTCCAGTCTGTCCTGATCTCTTACCCCATTCACTACCATTTCGTTGCTCCTCTTTTGAATCTTCCACGTCTCTCTATTTCCCTCCTAGAATTTCTTGGTGTGACTCCCTTTGAGCCTCGATTTCCCTCCTGGAAACCCCTCTGCCAATGTCAAGATGCCCCCACTCCGATCGTTAGTGCAGTTGCACCACTGATCTAGATTTCTTGGCTAGAAATCCTCAGCAGAAACTCCCTCCTCCTTGGTCTTGCCCTGTTAGGTATTTTTCTGACCACAGTACCCCACCAGCTTCACTCTGCAACTTACCCACAACCTCCTATGCCCCAACAAACTGAAGGTTAAAGCCTCTAGGCTCTGCGCAATCCTGGCACCAGCAAAATCCACACCTCCTAGCCATGGGCATCAATCCTTCGTGATTGAGGAAGATGACCGAGAACTGCATAGGTTAGGTCTACTCCTCTCTGCCACTAAGCTGATCCTCTTCCCAGCTCGAACTGATGACGCAGGCACCGCGTCACCCCTTCCTTGCTGCTTTTCTGCTAGGAACGACTTCTGTAGCTCGAGACAACTATTTATGTTGTTGCTGCTCTGCTCGGCTGATGCCCTCAATTATCCTCTGATTTGTAACCACGCTTTGATACCATGTTGGAATTTCTAAGTCTAACTATTAGAAATCCTTCCTTTACTTTCTGATTTATTTCTTCCTACTTGTTCTTTTAATTAACAAGTTATTTACCATGAAAATACTAAAAATAAATACAAGTAAAATATAAACACATATAGATCATCAACTGAAGGAAAAACAAGCACACAAGTGACACCGTTATTTTGGATTAATGTCCCCAGAAAAACCCAATGCGGCAAAACCAGTGTAACTATCTAAGGGTTTTATTATTAAGCAGTTTTAAAATACAATCTCAGTGCCAGAAATGGCTCACCCAACAAAGAATACCCTTGACAGTAGTACCTCTCAGTCAGAGACAAATATCAACCCCAATTTGCCCCACGAAATCTCCCAACGTTAGTCTGTAGGGTTTGCGTTAGCCTCTCTGGCCTAGCGTCAGCCTAGCATCAGCCTCTTGGGGCTCTGCGTCAGCCTCTGGGGCCTCTGCATCTCCCGCGTTGGCCCTCCTCAGGCTCTACACAGCTCCTGGCTGCCTTTATGTGGCCTCTAGTTGGCTCTGTGTGGCCTCTAGCTGGCTTTGCGTCAACCCTCTCTCGACTTTTGCGCTAATGCTCCTGGTACTATCTCTGCCTCTCTGCTACTGCATTCGCTGCCCCTCAGGCGCGAGTCAGATCAGTCCTTCAATTTCCTCAACATGCCCTGCCTCAGAAAATCGAATTCTTGATCAACTCGGTGTGTTCTCCGAGTGACCCTCAAGCCTCCTCTTATACTTTTCTCATTGACAATTCAATGGCCGAGATTAAGTCCCTAATCAATGACTAAGATTAGATCTGGCTTGATCCATGAATTTTGGACCATTCTAACTCAGTTTTATATTAATTCACATTAATATTTTTTTCCCTAAGTTTAGACTTACAGACTTCATTAAAAATATTAATTATTTTAATATCTCCTAAACTGGTTAGATTCTACCCAAACCATTTATGGGTATTGGATATCTCATGTGCTTTAGCCTCTCCACCAATTTTCGTGGCTAGAGCACATCCGATGCTACCCCAAATCAACACACACACACACACACACAAACACATATACAGTTATTTATCAATGCTTCCTATTATCTCTATTTCTTGTTGAATGTGTGATGTGAATTGAAAATTTACATATGCTGTAAATATCTATCTAAACCATAATTTGCCATTCCATCAGTTAATGTGTTTAGACTTCTAGGAATGTAGTCAAAATGTCTTTCTAGAAGGTGAACCCTCAAAAACATGTGAAGCATAGTAGGACTTCTTACTGAATATACGTTTTTCAAATGTAGTACTATGAGTTGTGAGTCAATTCTGACCACCAAATGGTGAATGCCACGTGAGATAATGTCAAAAAATAGTTTTATCACAACGCCATACACAACGATGTTATTGGTAGAGTGACTGATACAAATCCTTTATAAATTCACTAACTCGTAACTCAAAGAATAAATATCCGACAATGAAGAGGAAATGTTCTGAGTACTATGGCTAACGCCATCAGTATAACCAACACATGGCTGAAGGGAAGCCGACATATGAAAATCAAATGTAATCCAAGTTTAGCAGAGATGGTAGGAAACTTCGAAGGAAAACACATCACAAACACACTAACATAGTTATATAGTATGTACATAGTGATTATGCAAATATGACCTAAGCATAATATATTTTTTTTGAAGTACAACCCATTTCTAGGTTGCACCAAGTGGATTACATCAAAATAAATGATCTCATAAGCCCCTTTCTCAATAAAACGTTTAATTATGTATGGCCCTAGCCACAACGGCTCAAGCTTCCCAACCCCTAACATATCGATTTCCTGATCATATAACAAGACTAGGTCACCTTATCAGAAGGCATGAGGTTTAACATTATTGTCATATTATGCTTTGACTCATTTATTATGGGCCTCATTAGCTCTTGTGGCATCACACCAAGTTTCATCTAAGCATGCTAGATGCAAGAGACGGTCTTGTTTATTGGAAGTTGCATGGAGAAGTTCAATGACAAGCTTCAAAGATTAAATCTCGCATTTTATGGGAAGGACTGTCTCTAGAACATACACCAATTTAAAAGGTGTGAATTTGGTTATAGTTCAAACAAAGGTTCGATATACCCACAAAGCTACATAAATGATGAGGTTCCAATTCATTTTGTGAATCCCTAGCATGTGTTGTAGAATTGTTTTCAAAACTTTGTTAATAAGTTATGCTTGCCCATTTTCCTGTGGGTAATAGGGAGTTCAGTTGTCATGTTGAAGGCCCAACTTGGAAGTAAACTCAGACATCATGTGACTCCAATTTTTTTCCCATGGTTTATAACAATAGCTTGTGGTACACCAAACCTAGTGATGACATGATTAAAGAGGAGAAAAGCAGTTGTTTCACTGGTGTTATTATATGTAGGCATCACATTGGCCCACTTGGTAAAATAATATACCGCCATAGTAATTGTTACACAAAAATATCATCACCATGACTATTTGCAGTCAGTATGGGTTTATCATCACTTATACTGGCCTCCTAAGCAAGTCTCAGACCTCAGCTCTTCATGTCAAGCTTTGCAAATGAGAGAAAGACATTAAAAATCAATAAAACTCTGGTTC